>JAHZNH010001268.1:0-14264 GCA_027744355.1 Tyrannoseira gladiata
TCGCCGCAGCTACTGTCCAATGCTCGATTCTATTCTATTCAATCTTCTCTTCTCCTTCTTTCATTGCCAATAATAGATACATATAATATCAGACGTGAACTGAGGCAATGTGAAAGTTTAATTTTTTGGAGGAGAGATAAAAGTTTCAGTTGGGGTAGGGAAGATCGAGGGAAGGTAAAATAAGCCAAGTCCGACTTAAACTGAAGTAAGAAGTGAGCAAACAGGACAATGAAGACTTATGAGTTTTCCTACTCCTTCTCTACTCAAAATACTCACTTTTGATACGGATACCATACTTGATTCTCGTAGGAAAAAAGTGATTCAGCAGTATGGAGTAGTGCTAGTAGCGGTGGTAGAGGGAGACGTAGTAACGCGGTGGCGGTGGTTCTGAATGATGATTGGATTCATGTAAACAGAAGATAGTGGCACATAAAACGGCTTTTCATGCCGTCGATATTTGTTTACTTATTGACGAGAGTAGTAGAAGTAGTCACTCTGTTTTCTCTGGCGATTCTCGATTCTTTCATCGTCGACAAAGTTGTCAACTTTTGCTGGAGGTGATCGCACGGTGATTCATTCATCCATTCATTCATACACACACATAAAACTAGTGAGGAGAGGAGAGCTTTGGTGGATGATGAGAAAAGAGGGAGACATGGGAAAAATTTAGTTAAAATGCATTTTATTTCCCCTTCCCAAGCAATGCCACTGGTATCCCCCACATAAACATGCACTCTTGCCACATAAAAAATATCTCCCCCTCTCGCTCTCTCTTGAACCTTCTCTGATGAATTTCTGACAGCATTGGGTAGTGTCGCTGGAAATGCATTTATTTTCGTGCTTGACTCGCTATCGATGGGGCAGAAATGAAGCCAAGCGAAGGCCACGCCAGACCAGACCAGGGTTGTTGGTTGATTGCTTTTTCTATCTCAGAGGAAATAAATATGTATGTTGGAAGCAACGTGATAGACATCATAAAAGGGAAAAAAGAAAACTAAAAAGGCGCATGGTGCAACAACGCATCGAGAAAGCTCGGCCTTACTAGAGATGTTTCCCATCAAATCGAGCAATTTGTTTGTTTATAAATTTTAAAAATCAAAATATTTCCAGCCATTTGTCATACATAAGTAGAGCAGGGATTAGAAAAATGGTCTTGAAGAATTTACTTCACATCACCACAATCCCCACACTGGATCCTTAAGCTCCAGATTTGAAATATGATTGTCTCGATATATCACCACTCTCCATTAATTCCGGCTAAAAGTCGATCGAGTTCTCTAAAGTCGTACTTACTTACGTAACATGTGTAATTCAAATATGTATTCATTTGACATTTATAATGCAGTGGGGAAAGAGCAGAACAGACATTGGACACCACTCAAGTACATTATCATACTGTCTCTGTGGAGTAATGCAAATCATCTTCTGGATCTCGGAGAAAATGTGAACCCCCTTCATGAAACAAACAAACTCGGTTACAGTCACAACAAAAAATTTTCTTGTTTTGACATTGAGGAGGATTGGTGGTGGTGCTTTATGATACGCAACCTTAGCACAAAAACGTAACTTAGAACATAATGACTGCACGATTTTCTGGAGCCGGAGCCACGCACATTGCACGCCAGCCAGCAACTGATTGTGAAGAGGTGTCGTTTGTCTGGCTTGGCTTAACTTCGTTTCCTCGACTCGACCATTTTCTTTTAAAGAGCAAAGTCGCCAGAAATCTACGTAAGTACGCACACAGTTGGCGGTGATGATATTGAATGTTAATGTAATTCCGCAATGGTTCTGTGAGTAACGCATGTTGGAAAAAAATGTCGACATCTAAGAGCCCAGACACTAACAAAACAACTTGAGTTCTGGAACTTGTGACTCGGCTCCACAACAACACCACCACCACCACTTGATGGTGATTGCGTGAAGAAATGGTGTGCTGGTGGTAGTATGGTGCGGCAGTAGAAAGAGAGGAAATCTAGCTCAAGCAGAATCGTCATCATTAACAATTTTCTTCGTACTTTAATAAATGTTATGTATAAAAGAAGTTACTCCAGGAAAAAACCCTTTTTTCCCTTTCCCCTAAGGTTTATGTAATGTGCGAGTAAAAAACAAAGTAGATTTTCCCAGCATTTCTCATCCAGACAGTAAAAGTTGTGCTTTGACTCAAATGCATTTTGCTTCAGAGGAATTATATTTACCTTCATTTTTTCGACCCTTGCTCGTCGCTTGTTATTTTTTGTTTGTGTGAGCAATGTGCAAAGAAGGGTGACTGTGTGGTGTGGTGGTGGTTGCGAATGGAAATGGTATTTATTTTTTTAAGGGAAAAAAGCAACGCTCCAATGCATTGCCACTTCTATTCCGATTCACCTAAACACAATAATAGACTCCACCACATTGGATGCTTTAATATTTCGGTAGAGCACATTAAGCCAAGCTGCTATGCCTGCTCACTCGGATGTGTACAACAAGAGCAAAAAATTATGAGAGTCGTAGTATTATTATTATTTCATTTTCATTCACAAAAGTGCAGACACGTAATCCACGGAAAATGTGTCATCCACTGAGAAGCAGTAGAGTGAAGGGATGAGTGATGCAAAAACATTTTTAAAGGTCTTTTTCTCTCATCGACTATTTATGTACATGTTGGTCCATCCATCTCCATCCCTTTCTCATACCGAACATTTTTTTCTCATCATGCTCATGCTTCACAGATTTTTCCATCATAATTTCCAGGGAGACATGGCAATTTCCCCACAGTAGTTTATTACCACTACCACCGCCACACATCTTCCCTGACATTTACGGTGTCGCTCAAGCGGCGAGATTCAAGTAGTATGATTTGATGATTATGCAGAGGACGTAGGAAGAGCATTTTTATCTGTACCCAACCCTGACATTATTGCCCCCTCTTCCTCCCCTAAATTATTCCCTATCCAGATCCGATCCAGCTGAATCACGGCACCCTCCCTCCCTTCGCTCCGCAACAACAGCAAAATGACAAAATAGTTGCAGGCGACACGACAAACGTAACTAAATTCCTAAACGAGGGAAGACTGAATGAGCGAGAGAGAGAAAGAAATGTCATAATGCGTACGAACATGCCAAAGAGGATAATCTTTTTTATGCAAGATGACAAAGTGGTCCCATCCTAGTGTTATGTTCCGAGAGATAATTAGGTTTCACGAAAAGCATTTTATCTCATCTTCATCATACAAACTGATGCAATCACGTTTCCTCAACCTCTTCCTCCTCCTCGTCAACATTGACAACTCGCTGCTTTCATTTACAACTTTAAATGGTTGAGGATACGGTACAAAATATATAGATAATTAGAGAACGGCTAGATTTTTTTCGAATGTCAAATTCGCTTTATAAACTTACGCATGGTTCATACTAAACTCTATGTATCGGCGTGTTTGTACTCCGGACAATTGAATTGATTGCAACATAGACCAAAGTCACATTTCCCTGATTGAAAACAGAATTGTCATCCGTAGTTTAAAGATCCGTATGCCCCTGATTGTGAAACCAATTTGGTCGGATGACATGACAACACCTGCTCAATAAAACATGTCAACGCGTGCACCGCTGCAATGGATACTTTCACGAACGGGATAAAGTAACATCCGCACGCAGGAAAAAGAAAACAAGTGAGCGAGCTGCATGCGACGCGTTTTTGCATTCTTGATTTCAACTTCACACTCCGCTTTCCTAAATGGCACACACACTCATCTTCTTCAGCCTTTCAACTCCATTTTTGGAATGTAGCCATACCGAACGCAATGCTCAATAAATCTCTTCAAGAAATAAAAAAAAACTTAGTGTGATTTTTAAAACTTGTTGTTCGCAATGAAAACAACCGACAAGTTCAATTGGTACTTGCTACTACTTCCACGAAATATGTAAACAATAAAAAAATTTAAAAAAAGAATTTAAATGAAAAAAGCGACCGAGTGCTGGGTGTTTGCAGAAGATAAAGATACTGTTATTATTATTACCATTTTAATACAATGAAAGCATTTACACCTTAGCTGTGCCATCACTAAAATTATTTAAACCTTCTCGCGGTCAATTTCTTATCAGTTCGACTGACTAACGCGTGAAGAAATTCGCGAATTTGGCAACGCTGTCCACGTCAAAAATAAAATGAATTACTTGCTTTGAATTCATTCATTTTATATCAGCGAGTGCAGAAACGCCATAATTCATATAGTTCGATTGTGTCTTCAGAGAGAGGGAGAGAAGGGGGATTCATGAGATAGAAATTGTTGCGAGCGATTTCAGCCAAACCACATTTGCATTAAAATCATCGCATGTAATTTTAGAAATTGCAAATGTAAACAAATAAACAATGAAACTTCATTGGGACTGGGACAACAGAGCGAGTGAAATTGGTTTTTGTGCTTCCAACACTTAACACCCATACTAATTAACTGAAGCGTAAAGACAACAAAAAAAACTTCGTGTCTTGTCTTGTCGCTGTGAGTTCATTGATTCAGAGGATAGTAATAATAATAAGTGTGTCGGTATCATTTACAAAAATGTGAGGAAAAATGTTTACTTTACGACTTACAATTGGGTGGAAAAAATGAATGAATGAGTGAGTGAATCAATGCAAGAAATGTGCGCAGACCTTATTTATTAAACAATAGTTAAATAATGGATACCGCATACCCTCAGCTCAAAGGCATTTATCAACCAATATGATTATTAGATTTTTTACGAAGGTAAATAGAAAATGGACTTAGTTTGAAAGAACTCAATAAGTTATCGCATCGAGTCAATAAACATGTGCGCCATAAATCTAACACCACACCAATAATTATAGGTGTAGCATGAAAATCAATTTTTTTATATCCTAAACACAAAATGAAGCTGAGACTTGCTCATACTAGTTGTACTACTACATTTCATTGTTTGAGTTTTTTTGGCTATGAAGTAAAAAAAAATCATAATAGGAGGTTTATGCAGACCGCGTACTAAAATTGTGAACTAAATATTGCTTTCTTCCTCTCGCTCACTGATTAATATCATATTACTGAAATGTAAAATTTTTGACGAGAAATAGTTTAGTAGAAGTGGATTCTATTATTCTTCTAGCATAAATCTCACCCTCTCGTAGTTAGCACGATACTCGCGAGTCGTAGCCATACAATCACCGATACAATTGAAAAAAAAGATTTTAGAAACTTTTGTTTGCGCTTCCGATTTAAAACACGATAGAGAACAATGAATAAAAAAACTTGTGTTGGTAGTTGGTATTAAGACATATTATTATTAAGCGGCTACCACCGGCGAAAGAAATACCATGAGTCTGTTATTATCTTCTTATTTCAGTGCTTTTATTATAGGTTTTAAAAGGATGAATACTCCTTTCGTTTCAGGAGGAAGGAGTGTGCGTTGCATTTTTTTCTCTGAGAACATATTTTTCACGTAAAAAATATTTGGAAATTGGTAGGAAGTTTTCCTATAAAATCAAACCTCCGGTAACTCCCCCTTGCGACTGGGTGGAATTTTTTTGCATAACAAAAGGAGTAAAATCGTCTTGTAGATGAAGATTTTACACGAACAGTCTTACACGAGTCCGAAGTATAAAGGTAAAGGCTCTTTAAATAAATTTTGCATAGGTACGATCCAGTGTGCGGTCTTGTAAAAAAATTAAAACATGCTGCGTTTCTATTTAGCTTGAAATTCATTATATATACGTGAAAAGATCACGTAAAATATTGATGCTGTCTTGTAGAGAAGAAAAAACAAGGATAATATTGAAAATATTTAAGGCTTTCCACACTGA
This sequence comes from Tyrannoseira gladiata, assembly GCA_027744355.1. Taxonomy (NCBI): domain Eukaryota; kingdom Metazoa; phylum Arthropoda; class Collembola; order Entomobryomorpha; family Entomobryidae; genus Tyrannoseira; species Tyrannoseira gladiata. Next base: position 5,792 of record JAHZNH010001268.1, read on the forward strand.
CTTGGAGAAAGTAGGAAGAAACACAAAAAGCCGAGTTGAACTGATAGGGTCCGACCACATTTTCATTATAAAACATTATCACGTTGCAAGTTATCATAAAAAAATTTGACAGATGATCATGTTGTCGCTATAAATCTGCACCAGGACAAACAAAAGTGCATGTATGAGGATGACAACCGCAGCCTAGCCACCGTTCACAATTAATTAGGAATGATAACTGTAATCGGAACACATGCGGCTCGAGATATCACCTCGAATACTTTTCAGAAAAGGGGAAAGACTGCCATGACAACATACATGCCTGTCTGCTTGTCGTTTTTTTGTTTTAAAAAATGAGGAATAGGTAGGGAATTCTGAAGAGTTTGATATCGCTAACCAGATCTCTTTCTACCTGCAAGAGTTGAAGAAGAATGTTGGAGGCCCCAACCAACCATCAGCCATTCATCCCAGACCAGGATTTGATTTGACGGGGACATTGCTTAGGAAATATTTATTGAGTAATTAGACGCAGAAATTACGGTAGCCGCCTTTATAGAAAGAGTTATAGGAGTAGAAACCCACTTTTCTCTCCTCTGAATGATAATGCAATCTGACCTGAAAAACAGATTTTGGTATTCAATCTCTTTCGTCAGGCACACACACACATATATATATAAGCACTCTTCCTCATTTTTATACTTCGCTTAAAAATGCAATTATAAAAGATTTAGAAGAAACGTGCTCGAAATTTGGCTGTGCACATGCAAGTCATCATTATCATTATGAGGTACTAATGAGAACCGTCTTCAACAAAGGAAAACAAGAATACGCATTTTCGTGACAAAAGCGGAAAATGGTATCCTGCGCGAAATTTATAGAATAAAACTGCCGTAGCTAATGTTCCCTCCCAATCTACTTTTCGCCTGGCATAAGGAGAACCATTGAGTGGCTCTGACTCACTCGTTTAAGTTTTCTCCGTAAAATGCAAGTCTTGTTCTTTTTATCAACGATGTAATTTACATACAATATTTTTCTGCTTCATCTTTCACAAAAAATATGCACATGTCATGCAGGTATGTATGGGAGAAATGCGATATTTTCAACGACTTTATTGCCGGTCATATGCTTGAACGCATGTGGTGATGGGATGTGCGTGCTTTTTTTGGCAACCTTGCCAACTTCAGCGGAGATGGTGACAACATGAGCAGCACTTTGATTTAAATAGCCATTAAAGCAAAAAAAAAACCGGTGAGCGCCCATTTTTTTTTTGGTTTGTCTATCGCGAGTAAGAAAAATCTATTTTCCCAATATGATTATGGGTTTTTGTTTTCATTGGCTAAAACATGAGGTCACCACCGCTACCGCTTACTAGAGCAAACAAATATCCCAGAACAAGCCTAGACTAACGGTGATCACGTACTTAATAATAATCAAGCCTTTATCTTCAAAATAGCTCATTTCTATAACCCTACAAACAAACAAAAAAGTCTTGGCTTCGGGCAAGAACAAGAATCGCTTTTTAAATATTGGCCAGGTAACGCAGTGCAGGAGGAGGAGGATTTTTTTAAAATGAAGAGATTAATCAAAAAGGTATTTTTCCTAGGTAAGGTAAAACGTGTAAGATTGGTCGATGGTGGTGCTACATTCAGGCTTTATTTCAGTCATCGTGACGCATATTAAATAGTTAGTAAGTACGTACGTTGGAAGGAAATTACTGAGGAAAAAATCTTACCTAATCCTACGAGCACTACTGTTAGATTACTAGATGCATACAAACAATAAAACATGTTGTTTCGGCGTTAGTGAACCATTCGTAAAGCGAAGACCAAGCCCGGTTTTTTAATAAGGAATGCAAAACAAAACCGCTTCCCAGACAAGTTGGTACCGAGATCAAGACCGGCTTCCACTCGCTACTTCCGCCTTTTCCTTACAGTTTTTTATTGCACGGTTCCATTTTTGTATTCAATTTCTTACATTTGTCGATGGCAAGAAATAAATGGATGGATGGATGGATGGTGTAGAGCAAAAAAATATACTTGGCAGTCACTCAAATCATTTCCCATAATAACATTATGATGTTATCCAGTTCTTATCGAGGGGATTAAATTGCCTCACGAATGTCTACGCACACTTGAAAAAAAATTACTTATACTTATATCTTGAGCGCACAACCTCTGTTTGTTCTTTAAAATGTTGGTGCTTTCTCATTCATGAATCATGAACGGCAAGGTCTAGGCAAGAGATCCCACATGTGTTCATATATTTTTTTAAAAATTTTCTCTGTTGGCAAGTAATAAAGCCTATTCTTGTCTTGAATGAGAGGATGCACGTTCTCTTTAAGACTTTTGCTGCACTGGTTTTTCGGAAGCTGGCTTCTATTAAAAACTGAATCCAGGCGTATCACTACTATATTATGATATGATAATCCACAATAACTACCTTTCTATATCTCGAAACCGTCCTACCTCCTACACTTACACGTAGACAGTAGCTTCTTTCCAAGCAGCGAACTTGAATGATAAAAGTTTTTTAAAAAGAAATAGGTAATAGGTAAACAGGTGGGTTCAGTGACCAGCAGGGGGCAATACTCAGTTTTATTTTCATAATGGTAATAGTGAGAAAAGAGAGGATACCACACTGCCGAATTGTTGTGAATTACCACCAATTATACTATTATGCATACACACATACAAAAAATTAAGCTTTGGATAAAAGGAGGAGAAATGAGATGGTCGAAATCATGACGCGAATGATTCTGAGAGTGAGTGCGTGTGTTGGGAAACGAGCTATAAAAAACGATAGGTATAATCTAGGAAAATAAAAGCTTTGAAAATAAAGTCTTCTTGTGTCCATGAAAAATGGAGATGAGCATACAAAGCACACTTTGACAACATCTATTAATGCACTGTGGGTAGCATGAATAATCGTGGCTACTGCAAAAAAAACGTGGTACTCAAGTGCATGTCATGCACACTTCAAATTTTTTATTCCTCCACTATTTTGCAAGTTTTCATGATAAGCAGAAAAATCACGAAAGCAACGACAAAAATTCTGTTTTATCATCACTTTTTTTATATCAGCGAAAATTAATGTAATTTCTCTCTATAATTCGTTTATATTCGAAGTGTTTACAATGCAATGGCCATGCCATAATCAGTTAGTTACAACTCCATCTTCCAAAAAAATAAGATTTGGTGCATGTTTCAAATTTTCTTCGTGTTGTGTTTTGCATGAAATGCACTTCATCTCCTCCTTCCCTTCAGAGAATCTTTACCTGACTAACAAAGTCATAAATCAGATGACGGCAGTGAAGACACAACACATTTATCTGAAACGATTCGTTCATCATCAATTTATTTTCGCTCTCTTCTCACCAACTTTCTCACAACTGATGTAATTTAGGTAGTGGAATGGCAGTGGTGGCTTTAACAAACCAGACGTTTCAAAACGTAAGAAACCCTGCCTTTTTCCTCTCGAAAAACTATTTTCCCACTCTGTTCTTTCATTGCACAAAAAATTGTTCTAGTGGATACCTGCGTTATATTACGCTTCAAGTATCAAATTTGTGGTAGCTTTAGTTTTGCTGCTCCTGCGCTTTTTTTGCAACAATTGTTTTTCTCGGCTTGCATGCATCTCCTTCCATCCAACAACAGGGCTGTTGGTTATCCATAAAACGCATAGGAAAGGAAGAGGAGCTAGGAGTAATAATAGTGGTGTGGTTGACGAGCTAGGAGACGCTACACTACAATAATGTGGGAATTGTATGGAAAAATTCAACGAACGAAGAAGAGGAATGATAATTAGAGATTTCAAACTTTATTTTTTTCAAGGTATTATCTTAATGTCAACGACATAATAATAAATATATTAAATCATGCGGAATCAACTGATATCACTTGTGTCTCCGTCTCGGCTAAAATTACTTTAATTATAGTTGCTGGTACACACACACAACGCAACAAGCAAGGAGTTGGCAAATCATAACTGAGGGACGGAGACACCAAGAAAAAAGGAATCTTAACAGAACACAAAGATACTGTGAGGGGGATGGAGAGAGAGTGTGTTTATGACCACACTTGTTAATAGTGATTATTGTTCATTCTTTTGTTTCTCCTCGCAAATGCATTAGAATAGAAGAAAACTGTTTATCATTTCAGTTTTAACTACCTCATTTAGAACGTGAGTAATTGCATCGCATCGGGTCTCCTCTTTCTAAACCAAAAAAAGAATAAGTGTATCTCGGGTAAAAAATGCCGACAGGTAGCACTAGCAGCATCTAAGTAGTAGCATTGCAGAAGATGGAGGAGTTCCACTAATAAAAAATATACTTTTTAATCATGCCAAACATTTGAATTTGCTTGCTAAATAGTTAAAATAATAGAATTCAGAATGAAATAAAGCGCATTTAGCATTCTTAAACGTTTCCTTGAGTCGTGCATACTTTAAAAATAAAAAAGTGGACGAATATTGTCCTGCTTATCATTAATAAAGTATAATGTCGCTGAGACTTCACGATTGAGACAAAGAAATGAAGTAAAACGCTCTAGAGAAACAATGGCACCACTTTTATTTCGAAATTATTTAGACAAACATCGAGGGAGAGGGAAGGAAATTTCGTTTCTCATCACTAGTCACATCTCAAATCGGGAATGAGGTGGGATGGACCTCTCCGACTAACTATAAGAAAGAGATGAGTGAGTAGTGCTGCTGCATTTTCAAAGTTTCAAAAGAGGCCAAATAACAGATACTCTCTGCCACTCTAAAAATAAAGTCATGATCATTAATGATTGTCTCGTTATTGATCGAGCAACAAAAAAACGTTTAATCGCAATTTTCATTGACTTAGTACTTGGATGCAGAGCTTTCCCTTCCTTTCGTCTCATCATCTCTTTCTCGTTTGAACATCGAGAACAGACACGTTTTATGCTTTCATTTTTAAATATTTGTCATTATCTACTGCACGCTCAGCGCATAAAGGGGAAATGATCAGTTTTTGCCGACAACTCAGCCCCACGACGAAGCAATGTGGCAATGCATGCATTGAAAAAATATATAGGTAATAGCCATTGAAAGAGGTGGGATGGAATAACCCATGAATGCATGATGCACAAACTTCTTCTTGAAACTTCAGAGGCAGGGAAAATTTAAAGGCCAATTTGAAACTTTGAAAAGTTGCTGAAACGGTGTCATTCATGGAGGGATCGGCAATAAATATGTCGAATTAAGACATTTTACTCAAAGGTTAACCTCTGTTTCATCTCTTGTGCAAGTGCAACTAGTTCAAATGCTTCAATCAAATCAGGGCCTCAAGCCATGACGAAAAATAGCACGCAGGATGTGCAAATGCACGCATGATAAAACACATCATCCACAGTGATACCAACACGTCAATTTCAAATCTACGTGTCTTCGTTTCCCCTTTTGTCTTTAATGCATAATTCCTCGAAAAAAATTAAGATAAGCTGGGCTCGGATTCTTCAGGCTCTTCAATTGACTGAGCGTGGTTCTGACGTTACCCCGTTTTCATCAGCATACTCATTCGCATAATGTCAGAGGATGTGCACATCGGGAATTATTTTTTATAGGTTTCAGCGAATATAATTTTTGATTTATGTAAATGATTGAATAAAAGTAAGTACCCACTACTCACATGATTCGCAATTCTATTGGATGTGAAGGCAATGAAATATTTTTAATGTTTGGCAGTTTAAAATGAGAGGCAATATGAACATCAGTAATGATTTCATTACAACAGGTTCTTTTCCAATTTTCCGTCCTGATACGCACTTTAAAATGAACAAATCCTTCAGTCTCAGTCAGTCGCAACCCTACAAAATCCGGTCTGACTTCTTGCAACAATGCTTCCAATAATTCCTTCGCAGGGATATAAATATGCTAATGTCTATCTTCGAAATGATGGTAGATGGTAATATGAATATGATTAATGCTCTATGAATATGTTCCTGCGAATAGATCATCAGCATAAATCAGCGGCAAACATAGTACTCTAATCATCGTGTTCCGTATGTGAACCCAACGTAATGCTGTGTTGGTATGATGGGCAATGATAATCATTTTGCCCCTTAAAGTGTTTCCAAATTACAAAGCTTCACCTGAATCCTTTATTCACCGCATCACTCACAACTGATGGCTCGCTCTCACAACTCAACTCATTACTTGAACTACACAAGATTTTTAGAGCTTCCGAGCAATATTATTACTTTACTTCTCCCTCGATATTTGGTAGAGGGTGATCATCAGGAATGAATCATAATGGAGTGATGGCTATTCGGCAATAATGGTGGTTGTTGATGAGTGCGATTCCTCCCTCCTCTTTCACTGAAGCTACAAGTCAGAATTTTAAGGTAGGGCTTATATGCTATTATGCTGGGTGGATATTACCCCCTGAACATCACACGATATAATGTGGCAATAATGACAGCAATTTTCCGCTGTTCTATTTCTGCGAAATTTAATTGATTTCTCACGCTCTGACTGATAGTGACCGTGCTGATAAAAGGATTTGAGGTTTTCTGAAGCAGTACACAAAATTCTTTGCTACAAGTCAGAATTTAAAGGTAGGGCTTATGCTATTATGCTGGGTGGATATTACCCCCTGAACATCACACGATATAATGTGGCAATAATGACAGCAATGTTCCGCTGTTCTATTTCTGCGAAATTTAATTGATTTCTCACGCTCTGACTTCACTACCCCGTGCTGATAGTGGCAGTTTTCGTTGGATGAATTACGAGATGACTAACTACGAGCTCTTCATGATCATGATCCAAATGGAGATTTCGAATGTCTTAACCAAATTCTTGTAAAAAAAATTGGAGGGCAGGCTTTCTAAGCTTTCTCTTTTACTCTCTGCACTCTTGAGATCATTAGTGTGATGCTTTGAAAAGTTGTTTTTACACGAAAAAATGCTTTTAGAACACCCAATGAAGTGCAAATGATCAATGAATTTTGTACTCATTACCAAGATACTGCGATAAAGGAAGTCGAAGAAGCTGTTTTATGAAGGGAGGAATTTTCAATATATAAGTATATACGCGAATAATGGCACGTAATAACAATTTGTCCGACCGTCCCGTGCACTATCAAACACCTCAGTAGAAAAATATTGTGTTTAATGAAACCTAACCCGAGACAAAAAGAAGAGATAAGACATAGTCTTCCTCAATCTCGCTCGTTTCGCCAGGTCGAAAATTGTTTTCGCCCTGTGAGCAATGGCGTGATGAGATCGTAACATGCTACATAAGACCAAGAAAATGCATGAAATTATTCCGTAAAAATCTTATTTTCGTTACCAGAAGCAGTGTGAAAGGGGTGGATGTGGATGGATTCAAACTTATACTTATTCCTGAGGAAGCATGACAAAAATGATACGGTTTCCTGAGATTCCCTAAGGACAATTTTTCGAAGAAAAAAAATCCTGAGTCAACTCCAATTTCCAACCAATTACTGAAATGCATGATGCGACGATGATGAGAGAGTGCAGGAGGGAGAGAGAAATGGTGGGGATGATGATGAGTGAGTGAACCCTAAACAATCTGGGAAAGGAGACGTTTCAGTCTTCCTAACTAGAACTCACAGGTAGGAAGCACAATGTTTTATGGTTATTATTAAAGTTTCTGCTCCTAGAGAGATTCTCCACTCAATTTTTTTTCTGCTGCAGATGGCAGCCTTCCGAATAGAAGGATGATGACGATGAGGAAATCTGTATCAATTTTCATGGGAAGTCGTGCATTTCAATATGTAAGCAAAAGTGCAGCAAGAAATTTAAACGTGAACCTGTCCCCGTCAACGGAGCGAATAGATGAGAGAGGACAACAAAAAAAATAAATTATACTTAAGTATATATTCTTCTGCCTGTGATGATGATACAAGTTCATTTTTAATACAGCCATAGCGATAGCTTCAACCCTCTTCGGCACGATCGAACGAATGAACCAATATTCACTTTGATTTGAAATCACTGCAGCTCCCCTTCACAAACAATAGTACAGCGTGCTGTTCACACCTGTCTTTCCTTTCTTTATGTCATGTTTCTAATCAAAATTTTATTGATAAGGGCATCTATCACTGAAGTCGAGGCTACCTCTCACTGGGAGGAAGAAAGGAAGACAACCAAAAGCTCATTCCTTGATTTAAAGGGAAACATGAGATACCATCAGCCACTCAAATGAATATGAGAAGCAAGTGAAGTGACTGAGGGGTCATGTTTATGGTAGCGCCGGAATTTTTTTTTCCCCGGCAGACAGGCACACACTGCACCATATCACTGAAATTACGTCTAATCTAGTTATCAATATCTACATACTTCTTAATTCATAAATACATACTTCAGCAGCTTTTTTTACACCACGATTGACATTTGCATGACGCACAGGAAAAAATATCCCTGCGTGGCTAAAAATCTACAAATTATAATTTTGCAATTAAATGAGTTTTCTCCTTTACATTTTTCCCCTTTCGTCTGTCACTTGA
>JAHZNH010001269.1:0-11648 GCA_027744355.1 Tyrannoseira gladiata
TGAGAGCTGAACCAAGCAGAATCCTGAATCCTTTCTATTCTAAACGCTTCGAATTCGAATTGTTTCACGTTCATCCCGATCCCGATCCCGATCCTGGTCCTGAGCTCATCCCCTCCTCCTATGTGAGCGAGGAATTATGCGTTTTTCCTCACTCACTCAGATAAAATGAGGAGGGAAGGGGTAAATGATGATGTCTTGCATTTTTTTCATACTACTTAAATGGCGACGGACTGCCATGCCATGCGAGTCATGGCATCACATCACACTCATTTCCCAGAGAGGCTCCTACATAGCTCATTTTTCTTCGTGTTGTATGAACAAGAAATTAGAGAATTCATGATGATAATCATTCTAATAATGTGGCGTGGTCTATTACTCCTTCTTCTTCGTGGTATGGTACTCATCCTTTTCCTCAGAGCACTTCGCTTGGCCCCTGTTATTAAGACAGGATCGGGAGGAAAAAACCACAACAAGCCAAGCCAAAGCCAAGCTGAAGCCAAAGACAGAGGATTACGTAATCCATGACATAAAGTCTCCTCTCTTCTTCTTCCCTACTCCACTGCTCCCTTGATTATTTTCATGGATGGTAAAGCATCCCACCGTAATAATCACTATTACCTCCATTATCATCATCATCAAGCAGCAGCAGAGGTTTTTTTGTCATTATCATCAACCTCCTCCCCCCTGCATCATCATCCCGTCTAATAATTCTCACTATCTGAGGCACTACCTACTCACTACTCACCCCAGACCTCACTTCACTTCATTTCGAGGTGGGGTGATCTACCTCTTCAAGCATCTTCAAGACGAATCTAAAGTGCATTGGTTTGGCATTGTCAAGATGGAAATCCAAATCCATCCATATGAATAATTGGCGACTCATCCAAAAATCCAAATAATTTCTCGGAATTCGAGAGATGAAACGTGCGACGAGTTAAATATTGGATGATTCATGATCAACCTTCGATTGGCCAATCCTGGGACGATTGATTGCACAGAGAAGCTTCCATTCTTCTGGTATCTAGATACTTAAAAAATTCCACGCAAACTGAAGGAAATATGATGGGCATTAAATAATCCCAATATTTTTTTCTGCAAGATCAGGCTCACTCAGCTCCACTTGCGCATTACATTACGACTACTTACGATTAGGCAGGGATTCTCAATCCCCAAATAAATATGAAATTGCGAGAGAAGAATCGAATCGAAATCACGGGAATCGTATCGTAATTCCTCCTTCTGTAAATGGGGGATGAGGTAAATGCAGTAGCCATCTTGTCTTTTCCCTGAAAATTTAAGATGTGCTTAATGGGGAACATGAATATTTACCTGGTCTGGGATTCTGATTCAGACTCCTGATCCTGATCGTCATAGTCGTAGTCATAGTCGGTCATAAATGATCATTACATTACAATACATTCGCATTTCTGATTTCTGATGATTCCCCTCAGTTGAGTTGCTCGATCGATCTTACCTGTAAAAATAAAAAAAGAGGGAAAATGGTAATTTTCTCGAAGAGTTATTATTATTATTATGCTTGAGCACTGAGCATTGTTTCACATCGCATCGCATCAAACTTTGAATTTTTTTTATTGGATGCATAAAAAGCCTGCTACTGATCGCTCGCTCGCTCGATCAAGGATGACTCTGACTCTGACTTGAGAAATAATGTTTCTGCGGGAGGGAGTTCATTATACTTTCATGAAAAATAAAGAGGAGAAATGATTGCGCTTCTAAGTAATGCCTGAGATAATGATGATGAATGCGATGGCAAATCAAACATTCAAAACCGATGGATTATCATGAGATCAGTGATAAAAAAACGGAATTCTTGAAGGAAAATTGTGAACCTGAAGTGTGGTATGGTGTGGTGTGGACTCGGGGGGAGCAAGAGAGGAAGGATTGTGATTACTTATCTATTGCGAAAGATTAGAGTACAGTAAGGAGGAAAAAACTGGCTTGGCACGGGCGAGCAACAAGGTTCTATCCACTTTGATTACAAGACTTGCGACTCGATTGGCGATCCAAAGAAGACTTGAGCCTCGTTCACTTGAGTTATTTTTTAAATCAGGATGGATATTTAATGGAGGCATTTTACTCGAGTGCTTTGACTTATTTCAGCTTGTTCTCGCTTCTGGACACCGAAATAATGAAGCCGAGAAGTTGGCCGCCGCCACCGTATTGCAATTATAATTTCTTGCGAAATACCTGATTTGCCCATAGAGCTTATCAGATCAGTTATCATAGCGGCATTAATTCTGGTTTCGAGTTGACGGATTGGAATTCGCAGATAACCCCACTCACTCGAAACCGAATCCAAGAGTTCCCGGAATTTTAGGTGAGGAGCTGATAGCACAGTTAGATATCCTCCCCGATTTGAATTTTGTTTTTTGGAATTAAAATGTTAATTTTCCCCTCGAGTCAAGTCAAGTAGGTCGCGAGAGCAAAGACCAAGTCCAAGTTCCTAAATACTGAAGTAATCAGGAGAGCTTTTTTACCTGGGGCTGTGTTTAATCTGTTTAACGATAATATTTTAGTTTTCGTGAAAACATGTAAAAAGGACTACCTGCGGAGTGCCCAAACGTTTTTCTGTGGGATTTCTCCCAGCCTCTCTGTCCAAACAGATTCGGTTGGGAGTACTACTAGAATAGAAGTAGGTACATAGACAGATTAGATGTACCCAACTAAATAGTAAAAACTGAAAACGCCATGGGAAACCAGCTCTGCTCCTGGGTGCGATACTGGTCGAATAAGAAGAATCAGAAGAGGAGAACACTTGTTTTCAGGATGATGATGATGGTATATGGTTGCTGGTGAAATACTTCACCAGTAAATAATACATATTTTCTGGTGGATGAAGCCTCGCGCACAGTCCCAGTGACATTCACGCACTTCAAAAATCTTTATGGGAGATGAAGAATTTGAGTGTTGGGCTTGGACTTGGATTTTGGAGTGAGGTACTAAGTAACTACATAACTAATTTATTTGAGGGAAATGTAAAAAGGGCACTGAGTGACTGACTGGAAGATGCCTGGATGCTTTATTTTTTTAAATGTTGATTCTCGAAGATAATATTAGTTAATATGGATCGAGTAGGAAATCAATTTTGGTAACGCCAGAACACTTCTGAATGGCAAAACTCTCCTATTTTCAACATTTCTGCTTGTTTTAACCGCCATTAAGTAAAAATTCGAAACGGCATGGGATTTCAGACTTAGTTAGATGATGCTGCTACATTATCCACCATAGCTTTCCGGGTATTCGCAGGGAAATTTTAAATAAAGGAAGGAAAACTTTCGATTTCAAAGCTAAATTCGGCAATATTTATCGGGAAGATTGGTGATGAGCAATTTTGCTCCATTTTAAAATCTAACTTTGCACTCGCTCCTCAAATATATTTAGTAAGGAATGCGGTTTCCACTAATAAAATTAATAAATTCAATAATGCTGCCCCAAGAATCCCCAGCTCAGTGAACCGGCTCTCCTTGATAATTCCTCCTTAAAACCGCAATGAAATCAGAATCAAAGGAGAGTAATTTTTTAGGGGCATGTTATACGATGAGATAATGATTTCTCTGAGGAGAAATGAAATAAACAATGAATCCGCTTTTCTAATCCGTCCCGGCAAACATATGTCTGACTGACAGAAAATGGGGGTGAATTTGCATATTTCCCATTGTGTGTGGTTGGTTAGCTTCGGATCTCGCATACTTTTCCCAGTACGTACAACTTTATTGGATTAATTTAATAAGGAGGAATTGAGCAGGTGAAATGAGAGACTCTGGATGGGAATGAATGATCAGGGTTTTAGACAAAAGGGACATTTTTATAATTCAAATAAAGAATGGGAATTGATATGCCCCGTACGTAATGGCCAATATAAACGAAGCCACAGGGACAGGTTCATAGCAGAAGAATGAGACTGAGTTTGATTTATGCTCTTAACTCTAAAAACGCTCTAACCAGCCCACAAACAATAAAAATATTTGAGGAATGCTGATGCTGATAAATACTGTACTGCTGAGAGGAAAAGGATTCTGGGATGATCGGCCCTAGTATTATCATAGTAAAGAGGAGGAGGTGAATGCATAAAGTAATCAATAACAATGATAATAATTATGAATCACTTTGGATTCGGACGGGGATTTCTCAGAAGGAATTTCAGGAGGAAGATTCTTTCTTCCACCAGACCAGCAGGAGCTGGAGTTGGAGTGAGTGGAGAGGTCTTCACAGAGATCATCGTGATCATCATCATCTTTTAAAAAAAAGGTTGCCTTTGACTTGGGAGCTCTCAGCCCAGCTCAGCTCAGCTACCTTGAATCATCCCAGGACCAAAATCGTAGTTCTAATCTGAAGAGGAAAATGATGATGATATGATTAGCATTTGGATTAGAAACATGAAGAAGGAGAAGAAGAATGAAGAATACTTATGCTTTTATTTAGGAATTCTCCGGCTCCAACTCCATCTCCAAGGGCCGATCCATTTAGTATGTAACGCCGGTTGGGGGGGTGGGGGATTAGGGGCTACCATGACATTCTGTATTAACGCTCATGACTAAAAGCGTGACATGGGGTGTGGGTGTCCGAAAAATTGTATTTTTACGTTACGTACTAAATGGATGATCCCCAACTTGCAAAACAAAAAAATGGGCAATACTGATCATTCTTCCCTGGAATGATGGACATTGGATCAGTGTGGCGTAAACTACGGAACATGGCTGATTTACTTACAAGGCACTGGACTATACGGCTATATAAAGCAGGTATATTTTATGAATGGCTGGACAGGACCACTCCATAGTGAAATGAACAGTGTGAGATTGAGGAATGGCTGGATCCATGGATTGGAATGGTATTGGCGCAGGCCAAAATATTTTTAAATCTGAGATTTAAGATTCGAGCTGGATTGGGAAAAGCAGGGCTTGTTTGTCCGATGAGATATTTGAGATTGGAGCTGGAGCTTGAGTTTGGGATGATGATAACTGGGGGGAAAATCATTAATACCTGGAGAACCATAGAGGATTAGTGGGATTCCTCCGTGGATGGATGGATGGAAGGCGATAAAGTATCCGGGAAGGATCATCTACGTCAAGAGGTTTAAAATGAGAGTTGCATAAATTATGAGCGATTTGAGCAGGATGAGCATGATCATCAGCGAGAGAGAGCAAACTTATTCTCCGTATGGCATTATGTGACAGGGTAAAGAAGGGTAGGAAATTTTCTTCGGGGAAGGGCCAACCATAGGCTGGTGCTGGAGAAGAAAGAGGAAGAATGTACCACATATAGTTTTTTCCAAAAGGGAAAACAAGAGGAATGAAATGAAGAGATGGAATGATGCCTATACGGGAATTTACAAGCTATTTTTTCCAAGAGGAATGAATGCCATCATAAATAGTGGTTCAGGTGTTCTAAAGAGGCCCTAACCAATTCGGTCAAGTGTCAGCGAAAAACTGCAGGGGGCTGCAGCAAAGGATTGGGTACATTAGAAGGAGTGAGAAACGCTCATTAAAAAGGAGCGCTAAGATGCGATGCGATGCGATGCCATGCCACGATCTAAAAAAGAAGTGAAGTGATAGCATGGGATAAGGATAAGATCCAAAGACTGAACAAACTTGAAGAGGTGAACTGAACTGAACTCTCCTTGCCTTCTGTGTGGATTGTGGAATGTGCATTACTTACTTATACTTACTCACTGTGAGCAGATGAGATTGAAGCTGGATTGTGGATTTAAAGAACTTTTTAAAAGGAATCTCAATCTGAGTTTGATCTGGATTCTAGATTGGGTTTAGATGGACTCATTTGGACTTGGATGGACTGATCATTATCCCCACTTTTAAAAATCCAAGGCCAGCAAGCATCGGAAATTGTGATATGCTGGCTTGACCGTGGCTCGATTGAACTCGAGTGAGCATATTAAATAAATGTAAATGAATGCACAACAGCAGGATCCGGGTTGAATTTGGGATTTTTTGGGGGGATGCTGGGATTGGGATCACCAATAAAATTAAAATTTCCATATGACCAATAACAGTATTGCGATCATTACTAAAAACTATCGTCATATTTGATCTGGATTTTAGATTGGGCTTAGATGGACTCATTTGGACTTGGATGGACTGATCATTATCCCCACTTTTAAAAATCCAAGGCCAGCAAGCATCCCAGAGGATAATGTGATATGCTGGCTTTACTCGATCGAACTCGAGCGAGCATATTAAATAAATGTAAATGAATGCACAACAGCAGGATCCGGGTTGAATTGGGATTTTTAAATGAATTGGGATTTTTTTGGAGATTCCCCGGGCTTGGACTCACCAATAAAATTAAAATTTCCATATGACCAATAACAGTATTGCGATCATTACTAAAAACTATCGTCATCACCATCATCATCGTGATCATCATCATCTTCCCAGGCCAATAAGCTAATCGAACTCCCTATATGATCGAGGGAGTAATGAATAGGGGAAAAATAAAGTTTTGCTGGTGAAGTGGAAAGGTGAAAAAAAGCACCATGAGCTTGGGATCTGAGCTGAGCTGAACTCAGTTCTTCGTTATTAAGAGCCGCTTTCAATCTTTTCCTCATTTCTCCCTTTATCACCATAAATTAGGTTTTACGCTGACGTGGGAAAAAATTGCCAATTTACGTATTTTTTTGAGGGGAAAACTAATTTAAAATAAATTAGGGGAGACCGGAGCCAAGAAAACAAAAATCAGTGGAGGAGATAGGTATTAAAATGCTGATGAAATACAACAAAGTTAGAGAGGTTTAGACAAAAGTATCTTAGCAGAGGTTTGGATGGCTTCGAGGAAAAAATTCCTTTGTCAACTTGGCTAATTAGTGATTTACGGAATGAAATGGTGATCCACAAATTAATTAGACTGGGTTTTTATCCAAAATTCATGAAATCAGATTTGGTTAAATAGTCCATTTCACTTGGATTTTCGACGTTGGATAAGGCTTCGACGCTGACATGTAGACCCAAAAAAAGTCATCGGATTTTGATATTAAATAGATGTGTGGTGCACGTATGCTAATACAATTTCAGCTTGAGAACTTCATACTTTCAGCATGGAAGCCATTCTTGCATCCAAATATTGTTTTTAGGGTTGGGATTGAGAAACCAAGCCCACCAGTCCATCCATATCCATTCCTCATCGGTTCACTCACTCATTGTTCATTCCTTCTCGATTACTCCTCAAAATTAAGAAGATCATCCATCCAACGCAACGGAGAGATGGTATGTGAGAAGCCCACGAGAGAACACCAAAAAAATTCTGATTTTCCCCCTTGATTCTCCCTGCTTGTGTAACTGTGGTCGTAAACAACTCCGCAATTTTTTAGTGGCACCGCATGGTGCTCGGCTAAATTATTCTTTGTTGGTGCGAGAGTGAGTTCTTCAGAAAAATCTTTAGCCAGGCTGACAAAAGGATAAGAATGGGAATGGAGCTTGAAGAACAACAAGAATCTTTTCTCTATTCAGGATATTTTTTTTCTCCCAATTTTTACGAGCGTCTCCTTTCGGTGTCCATATTAAAACTCTGGCCGGGTGTGCAGTAATTAGAGGAACAGAATGGAATCTATTTAGAATCCAGTTTCACCCTCAAATCCAATCCAAATCGAAAGCCAGTCATAAATACAGGAATACACGATATTCGAGTGAGTAGGTGAGTACACCTGGATCAATAAAGTATTGTACATTCGGTCTAAAGAGCTGGGAGATTCAACTCACTCGACTAATTTTTTCTATCTAAGAAGTATGAGAAGGCTTTTATCTACAGAGGATTATTATTTCTCCTCTTTCCACTTTATTTTTGTCGGCTCTCCTCTCATCCCGGTGCGGTGCCTAATTTCATTGTTAATGATATTGTAGTGAAGCGCCATGGCGCTCAGGACCAGGACGGGGATGCAGTTTAATATCTACTCCGCGAAAAAACCTGATCCTGCTATTTTCATTTTCTGCAAAACAACCATCCAACTCACCTACCAGCATTTAAGCGCCATGGCGCTCAGGACGGGGATGCAGTTTAATATCTACTCCGCGAAAAAACCTGATCCTGCTATTTTCATTTTCTGCAAAACAACCATCCAACTCACCTACCAGCATTTCTTACAAATGATCTCAATCATTGGCATGCGATAATGTGTCAATGAAACCCTACGAGTGCACACCTGTCCTGGCACACCATCGCTTCACTTTGCTTTGCTTTGGCTTGGTCTGGTCTGGCCCGCTCTCTCGTGGTTATCGTTCCGACTGCGACTGGCTCACTCCGAGAGTCCTGGTGCGATTTCGGAGGAGTTTGCGTTTGATTGCACGCGCTCCAAGTCCAAGTCCCTCATTTCTTTGTTTAAATGTACTTACTTATCTTGGACCCGTCACTATTTAAATGCTCTTGTAACAGAGATAATAATCGCGCGGATTCTCCACTCCACTTCACCAATAAAAACGGGGATGACTTGTTCGAGTGTCAAACTGATTAGCATATTTCAGTCAGAATGTGACGGCAGGCGTTGTTGTACATTGTAGGATGATGATCGTTGGCTCGATCCGATCTATCCTTCCTTGATGATAACACGCACCAGAATCAGCATCAGCGAATTCTCATGATGATGATGATCATGATGGTGATCTGATGGGTAATAATAATCTCTGGCGAAATGCTATACAGGGGTCAAGTACAAGGGTCGTTAAATTTTTCAAAAAATATATATTATTATGTACGAACTCCGAGGACTGATACTGATACCGATTAGTACAAGTTCCTCGGTCGAGAAAACGGGTTAAGGAGGAATGAAGAGGAGATGAGATGAGATGGAGCAAAAGATAATTTGCTGGGGAGAGGTGAATCATATTTTTCTCCTCTTCATGATTGGCGATTGGATTGGTTTGGTTTCTTTCGATCCGATGGTGGTGTGGTGTCGTGTTTCGCGGGGAAATAATGAATGCGAATCGTGCAGGAAAATCTTGTTCTCTGTGAAAATAGGATCAATTTAATATACCAGCATGGTGCTAATTTTGACAATGAAATTAACGAAAAGAATGCGATAAACGGTGAGGTGATGGGGAAAAAATGTGTAATCTATCGGCATTCTCTCAGCTAGACGAACAATAATAATGGTGATGATGAAATCCCACTGGGACCTGATCATGAAGCCGAAGTTGGAGTCTCGAATTCGAGACTTTTGTTTGTCTATGGCATGATCCCCTCGATTAATTTTTTTTCTTCGGATGGAGGAAAAAAGAAAGCCAAGTCAGAGGCGGACGTTCTCAAGGAGAAAAAAATAAGCATTAAGTAAGTAAGTATAATGCTTCGGTCGGATCGGATGGAAAAATTAAATTAAGAAAATCACCGCAGCTCAACTTTGAATTGGATTACTTAAATACTCGTCCCGGCTCATGTCATCGTGTTTGGCTCGGTAAAGGATTTTTGCCGCTGTGGATGGAAAACCCATTCTGGGGATGATCCGACCGAATCCATTCCAGCTCCCATTCCACATTAAAATTAGAGGAGATCGAGCTAGAGCATGGTTTATGAGATGGGCATTGCGCCCTGAATCTAAATGCTCGTTCATTAATTGGAAGGTGAAATTCCTCCTCCTCCCAGGAAAAAATATGAGCTGGATCAATGCATGCATCAGCATCAGGTCTTCGGTGTTTATTCCTATACGGGGGAAGAATTACGACGCACGACCGAAACCGACTGGGAAACCGCGATTCTCACTCTGACTGAGAGAGAGATAGGATTGGCATGCCGTAGCATCCTCATCATCACCACCATCATCATCATCATGGGTATTACTTCCCCTTGTAAAGAAATCCGAAAGTCGAAGACAAGCCAAGCCAAGCCACAAGAGTGTTGGCTGACTCCGGCTCTGGTTCTGGCTCTGGCTCGAGGAGGAAGGTGGTGAAATGTTGAGTTGAGATGCACGACACTCTGAGAAAATGAGCCGCCTGCTCACACTTTAATATCGTTCCTGATATCAGGATCAGGATCATGATCGTGAGGATATGACGCCGAATGGCATATTAACTGCTCCTCAGAAGAACCACTAAGGCTCTGGTGAGAGTTCCTCCTCCAGTACGGATTTTAATTGGGGGAATGGATCAATGGATGGTTTGGATGGATGGATGAAGATGCAGATAGATGTTCGAGCCGTGGGATAGGGCAGCACTAGAACTGAACTGGTCTGGGCCTCGGAACTTGTTACTTAATGACTAAATAAGCGTGACCGGGAAAAAAATTCTTGAATCTTGAGATGCATTTTCCCAAAACATTATCCTTTTTTTGAGTTATTCCCTCGTATTCGAGTTTTAAGCAGGTGTTGTTACACCCATTATTATTACACTTGCATATCATTATAATTTCGGGGGAATGAAGAAGAATCCCCCATTGAATCCACTATCAAAGCCGTAATACTATACCATACATACCAGACTAGACCGAAGTCATGGCAGAAGGAGTTGAATTCCGAGTCTGGACTCTGGAGTTCTTCTTGCACGCATTCCCTATTCCCTATTCTCCATGGAGAAGCCGGCAGTCAGTCAGTCATTCAGAGCCAGAGCCAGACTTTAATATGAGGAGAGGACTAGTCCTGGTCCTGGCTCAGGCACTGGTTCTGGCTTGGCGGAAAAATGGGGAAGAAGGAGGAAGGCTGACTGACTGACTGATGATTATTATGATGATGATGATCGTGCTGATGGCTCATCCGATCCCAGTGAAGTGAAGTCGGTACTGTTTCACCCGCTCCTTGATGAAGATGAGAAGGAGGAGGAGGAGGAGCAGGAGTGTGAATCTAGTTTATCCATTTGAATCTTCCCTTACAAGACGTTTTCTCATCCAAGCCCAACTGAACTGATGAGGAAAAAGTCCCTTTTGGCTGCGAACACTCGGCTCATCTCACTCACTCCATCATAATTTTTCCCCGTTTGAATATGGAAATACACTACAGAGCAATGCAATGAAATGTTTTTTATGCCCCAAATGTCCGTACATGTGTTTTTCCCCCTTTTTCCTAGTAATTTCCCATTCCGATATATAGTTTTTAAGGGGGAGGCGTGCATCTTTCATCTGCTTATTATCTCGTCAAAAACTCCAACTTACACTACTAAATACAACGAGGAAAGGAAAGAAACCCCAATTGGGATGGTTGGTCTTGTTGCTGGTGTTTATTACCCAACTAACTCACTCACTCGTTCACTAAGGAAAAAGATTCCGGCCAGCCGATCAGTTCGGTTCGAGTGGGAGCTTTAATCACGTTTGTTGTACACACTCGGAAAAAAAGCGTGTAATTAGTACAGAGGACTTGCAAGGATTCATCATGAAGCAATGAAATCAATATCAATCCACAATAGATACCATAGCTCTTCGCTATTGTCTCTATTCCGAAGTGAGGTGTTTGTGGAGTCACACCTCCTCCTCCTCGTAGAATCCCTTATCAGAGTAATTAGAGAGCCGCAAAAAATATTTCCCCTTCGAGTGTAAAAAAACCTCGCGAGGATCATCACGATGATGATGATGATTAGGAGGGTCTTAGGAGAAACATTCAGGTTTTTTTGTTCAGGTATACGTTTTGTTCAGTGTTGAAATGTTAAGGCGGATATTTTTTCAGGTATGAAATTTGGTCAAGTTAGTAAATGTTCAGGTAT
>JAHZNH010001270.1:0-10023 GCA_027744355.1 Tyrannoseira gladiata
GGAATTTTGGAACGCAAAAATTGCAAATGTACGAATTTTCTGGTAGTAACAAACGCAGGAAAGCTGATTCTACCATTAACATTTTTGCACTTGGAAATAGTGTCAAAATTGTAAATATTTAAACGGTAGCAGTAACTGACAAAATCTGAAAAAAATACGCATCTTATGAAATTTTGGGCTAAAAACAAAACCTTAGTGCTGCAGAGTTATTAGGCAGAAAGATATTTAGCATTTGCAAAAGAGTTTTACCACATTACTTTTCATCTATTTTCCACGTTGTAAATAACTTTTTTTTGCGTTTCGACCGCAGTAGATAATATATTCCAAATTGGAATTTTTGACCCGGATTCTCGCAGTCTAATTTAAATAAGCTGATGTGCGGCTACTTCGTTAAATATGTGCAGACACTAAGATTTTTATATCAATTTCTGTTAGCAACGATTTTCGAGTGCCCTTTTTCCACGTACTGCTTCAATTGGTTAACATTTTCATATGGCGGTTGCCAGTATTTTAACATTTCGCATAAGGTGCGCATATTTACTGGGGTGTAGCAGTATTGATTATATATTGGGTTTTACACGTGGTGTGAGTAAGAAACGAACAAGGTACGGTGCATGAGTTAATGTTTTACGTTGGGTTTAGCATAGGCACGCATTTTTTGAGACGGTTTATACGTATTTAGCATTAAGGGGTCAAATAAAACTATAGATTAGTAGTATAATTATTAGTATGATCAATGCGGTGCCAGTGAAAACGCAAAATGGACGCCTCGTCAGTACCCTTCTCGCTGACTGGCACTAGTGAGTTACTGAGCAATCTTCACCGAGAACCGAAGTTTATCGAATGTATTGAAACCAAAAACACAACTGAAAAATATGATACCTTGTCCCTTTACATTGTGAAATTACACTTGTCGACAAAAAAACTTACTCATGCCAAATTGTTCAGTTCCAACTGTTACAAAAGCACTATCAAGGCGAGAAAACCAAAATGATTTCCTGCATAATTATCTTGAGGTTTCTTTACAACATATTACTTATGCAAGGTAAATTTAGATATCGTGAATTACTGGTAACACAGTCACATGAGATCTGCTACTTTGAATAGGGAATGTGTACAGATTGTTGAATTCCAGTAAAAATCCAATTTTTCTCAGTCAGATTACACATTTATTTGAGCCACCAACCGACGTTTTTGCATAAACTCATGTACTCATGAATGAACTTTACGTTAGTACCATATTCAATACGTTCAACTTTGCGCAAATCAGTTCGGCCCTGTACAGCAGCCAATGTCAAAATCAACATTGGGCTAGTCGAGAACTGCTGGCCTTAGCCATTAAAGCAAATATAGTATTTCGCCATTAAATTGGCGAAAAATTGCACATCTTGTCTCATTCAAATTATTTTTGTTTTCCGGATATTCTTTGTCTATAATGTTATGTCTCCTTTAGAATAGGTAGTATTATTATTTCCATTTGGTATTATTATCTGCTTCAACATTGACTCAAACGAAATCTGAGCCCCAATGATTCAACAATTTTGCAATCGTAAGGTCAAAGATGCTAAGAGGCATCATAATATTTGTTAGTTTGGCTGATTTGTCGGGTCTGTCAAAATGCAGTTTTATCTCCGCCAGCAATCAATTGTCATGCCTTGCAATTTGTGTTATGCAACACGTAGAGTGACCTATGAATTCATCGATGCACTTTTGTCTGATCTACCCCTAAGGTATCACAATATTGAATGCCTAAGCATGAGTTGAATTAACTTTGAACATCATGGTAATCAATAAATATAGAACAGCCATTTAAATTTAAAATTCATGATTAAACGTAAATGTCTGGATTGCCAAATTGTTAGAGGACAATCTAAGTATGATCTAGATTTTCTTGAGTAAAATTGTATCAGCCTTATTTAATGCATGTTACATTATCGAAAAGAAAAGGCCGATGATTTCAAAACTCGGACTTGATATTTGATGCATGATTGACATTACTTTTTTTACGATGTGACTGCAACCCTTGGCTTATGAATTTTTAGAAAATAAAACTAATTACTCTTTGAGAACTTAGCGTTTGTGCAGAGATCTATTTCCTCCAAATAAATTCTACTGGTTTGATATCTGTCCTTACTCCATCGAAGTAAAAAGGCCTGAAAAGTTAACTTTGCCATAACCGATAAGTAAATATATGAAATTACCATCATGTTATACTCGTACAGACGGTCAACAAAACTGGTCACTGTTGTTAAATCATTTTAAAAGCGACCTCAGACCTGTTTGCCATGTATAATAAATATGATCAAGAGTGTCTTCGACCTTACTGTTCGATATGACGAAATTATTTTTGAGCCTTTTAAACCTAATTTCATTGTAACTAAAATTCAGAATACCGTGCTCATCTTCACTTTA
This sequence comes from Tyrannoseira gladiata, assembly GCA_027744355.1. Classification (NCBI taxonomy): domain Eukaryota; kingdom Metazoa; phylum Arthropoda; class Collembola; order Entomobryomorpha; family Entomobryidae; genus Tyrannoseira; species Tyrannoseira gladiata. The sequence goes on from JAHZNH010001270.1 coordinate 2,413, forward strand.
CATTCTAAACTGTCAGTGCAAAAATAGTCCAGGTCACACTGCAACTTACTGAGTCACTTGGCCAGTTCAAGGAGGTACCTAGATGAAAGAGTGACTAGATCGTTCGTTGATGTTGTGGTTGAATGTTTCAAAGTGAGATTGTATGGTCAGCGATGATCTAATTTCTTGCATGGCAATACGTAAGTGGTAATTCTGCAATGTCGCCGTAATGACGTGAGACAACTGATATTGTTTTCAATCACTCTTCGATAATGGCCCAGATTCTTTTTTCTGTGCGTGGCACACTAAATTCAAGCAGTAATAGATTTTTATTGGTTTTGAACGACAGAAAATTAGGGGTCCTTGATAATTTTAAGAAAATGTGAGATTATATCACGTTTGAGGGGCTACGAATGTAAGATCGATATGTTGGAATGGGTAACTTGGAACTCTTTTTGTAAAACGAGAGATACTCGTTCTGATTGCCACAATTACTGCAATATTTTTGAATCTACAAAACGATGAAGTCATCGTATCGTATAACTTTATAGCTTTGTGATGCGTACACTTTGGTACTTTACATTCTTGCTTAAAAATGCAGAAAATCTTATAATTAAGCCTTAAGGTTTTGACCGGACACGCCTTTTTTGAAAATTATTTTATCATTATACTTAAGTACCATCAGTAATTGGTAGGCAAATCATGTTACAAAACCCAGTGCTCTAACTTTGACCAGTTAAGTAAAGAATTAAAACTGCAGTCTTCTTTTGTCTTCAAATAAAAGAGCTATTTAATACTTTAAACAATCATATCTTGTGCATCACTGTTGAGCTCCCAGTCAACATAAGTTTGATCAGGATCCCAGTTGTCGAACTCTTTGAGCATTTGCGGCGCTCTCGGGTCTCCGTTCGGAATTCCATGCAGAGGATAGGCTTCACTCAGGCTGGACCCATTTAAAATAAGTCGTTTTACCCTTCTCTGATTCTTGAACTGCCTAAGGATATCAATGGACACACCGTGACCTGTCCTTTTGTTACAAGCATTTCTGAAGCTGACAAATACCAAATTAGGTAAGTGCAGTAAAACATGCTGTACTTCTTCCGTTTTGATTGATCCAGTGAGGAACAAAGTGTGCAGTGAGGTCGGTAGTTTGTTTGCTTCTAATATAAGGTCACATCCCAGGGCGTAAAGAGTTTTCAGCTTCTTCATACAACGGAAAACTGAGCAGTCCAAAGTGACGTTGGCATTTACTCTTATACCATCTCCATGATTCTCATTAAGCTTATACAAGTACATGCTCTCGAGGGTTGTACAGCTCTTCATACAGATGCATTGTAAAGTTTCTGTAGTCAACGATCCCAGTCTCAAAGTAACGGACTTGAGGTTTGATTGCTGCAGTAAGAACTTTTTCCAAAGGTCCAGTTGGGGGTAGGAGCCATGCAGTCTTATAGCTTGAATTTCCACCACATTCAGGGATAGTTCCATTTTGGAGATCTTCTTAATAAGTTGGGTGGCCTTGTCCATGTCTTCTGGATAGGTTCTCACGGCCCCGTCTACAAAAATTGGGAAGTCCATCAGCAAATATAGTTCCTTCAGGTGCAGATGCCTCGTGAAGAAAGTTAATAGTGAGCAGAGGGTAGAGAAGTCATCATAGTCTTTCACGGGAAAACGGACATCGAGTTGTACAAGGGCAGGAAAAACATTCCGACCGAGAAGTTCTTGCAAGTTTGGGAGACCCAGCCTGTCATCAAATCCCCTACAAATTGATTTCATGCACCTCCTCACTCCAAGGACCTTGAGATTGGGTAAGCAAAGCTGATGCAAATCTTCCGCTCTCAGATTGTGGAGCGCGAACAAATTCAGCTCCAACACCGTCACATTGAACGTGTCCGTTAGCAAAACCCTGAATATTTTAGAGGTGATGCTCCCATTGACGAAAATGTTTCTCAGCAGATGGGGAAACTTGAAAGCTGGTATAGGAATCGCATTTTCATCATGAATAACATCATCAGACTTTTTATCTTGATTTGAGCTCTCTCCTTCTTCGCCCTGTTCATCATCCTCTGGCAAATCCAGAAAGCAGGTCTTTACTCCATGTTTCCTCAGGATACTAAAGTCGGAGCATATAGTAGATTTGAAAGGCGATCGTGGACACCTCAATGGTTTCGGCTTCATGCTAAGTATCAAAACCTCGCGCCCGATCGTTTCGTCAACGACTTTGTACCAGAGCTGACACACTTTCTGAATGGTTTGTAAGTCATCTTTGATGGAATCCAAACCGAGTATTTGAGTTAATATCTAAAACGAAACAGAATATTCATCATGACTTATGCATTAGGACTGGGAAAGTAGGTTCAGCTTTTAAAATAATGTGGATTCAAGTATTAGAAGTAATAAGGTCCTACTTCCGTCGGTAAATCTTCAATTGCTGTAGTAGATGCCAGAGAGGGAGTGGCCGCATTCATTTTGCAAATGATACCAATTTCTTCTTTTACTTTGCACGAAAAAGACTCTTCTATCAATTCCCGGATTTATTTGATGATAATGATTTGTAATAGCAAGTCAGTAGAGGTTTAATATGAAGTATGAAAGTCACTTTTTTGCTGCATTCATTTTTCATTTGCTGCATTCGTATCCTAATGAGATCATTTTCAATCAATTTTAGTAGGCATTTCATACGTTTATATTTATTTAGTGGCTTTAGCGGCGGTCTCANTGAACCACTTGTTTGATGATAATGATTTGTAATAGCAAGTCAGTAGTAATTAGGTTTAATATGAAGTATGAAAGTCACTTTTTTGCTGCATTCATTTTTCATTTGCTACATTCGTATCCTAATGAGATCATTTTCATCATTAGGCATTTCATACGTTTATTTTTATTTAGTGGCTTTAGCGGCGGTCTCAATGGATACCAACTTTCGTTTCTCTTTCTACTACCCGTATTCCCAATTATCCCAACCCAAAGCAAAGATGGAAATCTCTTCCTTTCCGTACGCACTCGTGTCACCCGACAATGCGATGATGATGATTTTGTGGTGTGCATGCGTTGACAAAGATAAATTAATCCAGCAGTTTTGCCAGTCACGACCGATCTCACGAATTCAAGTCGTATCATTCTCAAACGGTGTTCCTCTGTAACTGGCGAAAAAGTTAGATTCTTCGAACACAATCTTAGCAATTTGAAGTAAGTAGTGCTTCCAAGCTTTAGTTTAGCAGTCCTTTTTGTCGGATCATTATCCGCAGATTTTCTCAGCAAAGTGATGAAGACAACAAAAGAACTTTAATGAGCCATGTCGAGCTCTAAGTAGTATCAGTTTGGTGAAAAATTGTCTAACACAAATATTTTTTTATCGTAAAACCTAACCAATAAATTCTTGATCATGGCAATCATCAGCCCTTATCGTTAAGAATTATTGCAGTAGTAGTGATCAATAAAACCCGTAGTGTTATGGGCAAACGATTCTATTGCCAAAAAGTGATCGTTTGCAGCATCAACTTTTTAAGGATCAATCCTGGGAGTGCTTGTCACTTTTTATGCGACAATTTTCATCGCCGTCACAAGAGCTCAAATCAGAAGGACGCTAGCTTCCAATGAATCGATTTGTACTGCAAATTCAAATCCATTTAATTTTGGAACACGTGACGAGTTGTAACTACATACATCATGTATAAATACATAATGTGTAATATAGTATGAGTGTTTGGATTTTCCTCCAAATATTTAATGAGATGTGGAGATTTGAAATGCTGCCTTTAAAAACAACCCTATAGGGGTTAACGATTATCCTCTTCGTATCTTTCTTCCATCAAGCCCTGTCATTCATAATGCTTATAATTTGCACAAAATTAAAAATTAACTCATCTCATGAGTAAAGTGAAGTGGGGTAGCACATTATTACCAGCAACTTGTATGCACAATGTGTTATCCATTGTCGCATCCCGTTTTCATGTAATCTGCGGGGAGATCAAATTATGTTTTGTTCAAAAATTTAAATTATATTTTTTCTTGCTGATTGTAGCTTTTCATTTTGCTTAATTGTTACTGAAGTCCTCTTTGAGATGTGATAATCGAGCAAAAAGGTAATAATATTCAATACGTATGTGACCGAGTGATGCAACTCCGTTTAAAAAGCATCTTGCAATACGATATGGCCATATTATTCATTGATTGCTTACTCCTATATGGAAAACGAAGCTAGATTGTGTTTGCGTTTATTTGGCACATTTTATTATGACATCATTCAGGAACGGAGTGTTTTTTCTTCTTCAAAAGATGTTTGGATAGGGATAGGAATCTTGGGTCCTGCAGATCCACATGCATGCCCAGTGGGAATTTCGCAAGTTCAGTCGAAGGTAACGCAGTAATGTTTGATGCAACTACTTCTGCAACATTTTTAAAAGCTTTGAAAATCACTGAGTGAGAGAGTGAGTGAGATCAGTAAGAGGTCAAAAAGGAATATGGCAATGTATTGTATAGTACAAGCTTAGCTTAACTGGAAAATATCCTTAAAATTCGAATGGTTTGCAGGGAGCACACATTATTGCTATTTAATATTTAAGTATATGGATAATTCTTTAGATATCAGTGGATTAGTCCGAATGATTTCGATATGTACAAAAGGTGCTAATGAGTCATCAAGTGGGTGAATTAACGTGACTTCTTTGATTAGAATTAGTGAATACAAAAACGATTGTGGAAATATGGAAAGCATTACACCACAACGAACCAACAGGATAGTATTACCGTTTTTGAATTTTTACGTGGTAAAATAAGTCGCAGAACTTCCATTTTTAAAGGCATAGTCCCTTACAAAGAATCAACTACTTATCTACATATCCAGATAGAATCATTTTTACCTCTTTTTCTTGCAAATGTTATCACCTTGTTATACGCAGCTAATTTTTTTCTCACAGCAAGCGAATCACATGCATGCATATACTTATTTGAGCACAAATAGTGTTCTTAAATAGTTAGTCCTCTGGTAATTTTTTTTGGTGTTTTGCATATAGTCTTTAGTCAAATTGTGTTGGTGGTGATGGGGGATTCTCAGAGTATTTCGTGGGATCGAAGCATGCACTTAAATACTTACTTGCTTTGTGAATGGTTATATATAATAACATTGGTGGTTGGAAAACGAATTCTCTATTGCCCGTTGTGCATGCGCACATTTCAAAGAATCCCTCAGCAAAATGAAATGATTGTGGATTGAAATCCACTTATTAGAATTCGAATTCCTGCATGCGTTACTCCAACGCTACCACGACCATGCCAGTTGGTTGTCGTTTTTACTGAAAAACTGAAAATTTTACACGCTATAAGGGCCTGCCAATTGCCAATAAGTGATAGTGATTTTTCAAAGAGGCATTGAGGGATTTGCCTTTGCCAACCAACTCCATACAGATATACCATGCGCCTGTACGCCCTGCAAAGGTAACAACAATGAGCGTGATGATGCTGTTGGCTTAATGCAGCGCTCAATGCTTCCATTCTGCAGTCACTGCTCATAAGTTTTCTGATGATAATGATGATGATGAAGCTGACGACGGCGAGCGTCTATTATTGCTCCACCATTTGCGATACGAAAAGTGAATGCAATAAACGCCATGAGAAGAGAATAAGCAAAAAGAAGAAAGTAGAACTTGAGGAGAGCATGTATGCACCACCACTGTATGGTCTAGAAATTTGTTTGAGAGGGACTTGAAGCATTTGGGATTTGGTGTCAGAACAACGCGCACGTTGAAAAGCTGCTGCTGTGTGTGCCAAAACGGTTCCTTCATTTTCATCGAAGAAAAGTAACAAGGAGCGAGCGAGTGAGCTATCAAACACGAAACAAAGTTTATACCTCAAACAATTAACTAGCATGAAACGTAAGAGGAGACATACCTGAATTCATAATCCTTCTTCCAGAGGCATGCTGTTTGAATCTGTGAATTTTACTAGTGAAATCGGGAAAGCTGCCTGAAAGGAGTCTTTGTTGTTCAATAATCATATGTGCACGTGATTGCGATACTTTTGAAGATTTTTTATAAGGTTGGTGATCTACACTAGAATATTTTTTTCGAATTGAAAATCTTGCTCGGGGGGTTTGTCAGGTCATTCGACCTGTTAGAAAGCATATAAATTGTGAAATAATAATAAAAATAAATAATTAGTGATTAAGCAGTGGCTGAAGTTGTAAGCGGGTGGAAACATCAAGGACACTATTCTTTTGACAAGAATATTTAAAAAGCGCGCAGCAGCGTCAAGTCATCGATCGGAAGCGAATAGCAGTGTCCGGAATTCCTCTACTGAAGTAATTATCCTGCCAAGGAAGGGGTGGAAGAAAAAAGGAAAAGCGCATTGTCGCTTTATGGGGGAATCCCATCTTCACAGTGCCATGAAGTTTTTGTAGAGAATAAAGTAGTTTTACTACTTCTAGTGATTCCTCTTCGGGTTGGGAGTTTCCTTGATTGCGAAGATCCCCATCATTTTTTTTTGTTTCAGTTGTAAATGACATTCCTTTAAAATAACAGGACAAAATGCTCAAATTTTTGATAAGGTAAGTATTCTCCTTCCTTGTAACAAGTTCTGTAATTCTACCACTACTTACGTAACAATTAAACAATTCTAGTCCACTTGAAGTAGGTAAATGTCACCGTGTGTTGTTGTGTTATATACATGGCGAAGTGGTTCTGGCTCCTTTTTGAGAAGGAAAAAATAATGTGATGCGCATGCATCGAATTAACATTCATTTCATGAGCAGTAATTTCATAAACATGCCCGTTGCCAGCTTTATGGCTTATTCAAAAATCGACATTTCGCTTTCAAGGGATGATGCCTTTTTATACTGTAGAAAAGTAAGATTATCATCTTTAAGCTAAATATGCAAGCGATTATTCGTTGTAAGCGTGTAGTAGGTTAGCCAGACAAAGATTTTGAAGGGGACTAACGACTTCTGATTTTATTTGCAAATGACTTAAATGAGATCGAGTGGCTCACGAGTATGACTTCATCGCATCACACAAATGACATAATGGTACAGTTTGTGCTGACACAATGAAAAATGACTTTTAAAAAATTAGATTTTGATTCTACTTTTCAAAATACATAATAACGCCACTCAAATCTTTGCCTGCGTCGATGATGAGGATGCTCCAAGAATTGGAAGCATTAAGTAGCAGCTGAGTCGCTGTGTGTTCTCGAAATACATGGTGTCGCACACCTCCATGGAACTCTCCTATCAGGTTCTTTAAGAATAATCTTTAAGGTTAATCCAATCTTTCCAAACCCATTCCTTTCTCCCATTAAAATCTACGCAAATTGTTAGGTAGAAATGACACGAGCATAAGATCTTTGGAGCATTGAAAATGTAAGTACTTGCAGTTTGTAGTCAAGATTTTGATAATATTTTTTTCATACACGTGTTTGTCATTTGTTATTGCCGATTTTGCTCTTCCAAATCATGCATATTTTCATTGGATCGACAGTTAGTGTTTTGAACAGTGTTAGTTGCTTTCGTGCGCATAATATGAATTTCATTAAGCATTTCTGATGCTTTGCTAACTTTTTATGAAACGTTTTTTAATTGGGTTCCAACTAATTTTCCCACATATTTTTTCTCCATTTTAATGCACATTCTCGATTGAAAAC
>JAHZNH010001271.1:0-14168 GCA_027744355.1 Tyrannoseira gladiata
ATCTGCCTTAGAAATATCTTCTTCTTGACAAAAAATAGACCGGCTCATTTCTTCCTCTTCCATGTACATCATCTTTCAAAGAAGACGATGACGATAAGCTCCGCTTCATTCCTTGAGGATGAGGAGGATATGATGAGTAAATGAGGTGATTTTTTTCCTCCTCGCTAGAGTCTAGCTTTTTGGTTTGGTCGGTCGGTCGTTCAATCTGAATTTGGGAGAGAGAGAGTTTGCCAGTGTGCCAAACTCAAAATAATTGCGTTTCAGCTCTAGCCCCGTAATCAACTCTGGCTTGGCTTTACTCGGCAAGATTATAAAAGCGGACCCAACCACAGAATGATGAAATGTAATGGCCTGGCTTGGCCCACCCGCTAAAGTTCAGGAAAATAATTAAGTTTTACGTTCATCAAACCTATCTTTATGGAATAAGTGGAGCATTCCTCACCCTTCTTAAACATTCCAGAAGAATGGATGCAACACTCACCATCGTATTTAGATGGTCTTTGGTGCGTGCTATACCGCACTCAATTGACATAAATTTTTTCGAAAGGGGCAAAATCCAAATGAGCTGCACCGTTCACCTACTATCTATTTAAGTCCTTTCAGAGGAGCAGACAGGTTCAACACCTTCTGCAAGCACGTTATGATTACGCGGTGTCAGAATTTAGATTGGCTTTGGATGCCCTCACCCAACTAAGTATTGCTTGTCAAAAGGAGACTGTACTGTGCACACACCCGAAGAGAAAATTATGGGAAATGCTGAATGCAATGCGTGAAGTACCTACTCCGCCAGTAAATTGAACCTTATCGTTGAATTGCATCTCACTTCAAGAAGTGGGTGGGTCTGGGAAATTGAATTGTTTTCAGGTGAAAATGTTTTCCTAATATTTGGGAGTAAACGAAAATTCCTTAAAAACATTCGGGGAATGTAATTCAGGTGGACCCAGGAAATTCCTGGAATATTTCAGATATTTCTCAGTAAATAAAATGTAGCATTAGGACGCCATTTTAAAGTATTGTACCATGCGACGATATTTACCATGCATATAGATATATCTTCCATATTGAAAGAGAGATACTGCACATTGTTGGCCCGCAGACTGCGCATAAGAACCACTAATAATAACACGGATTTTGAAAAACGCCATTCCATTTGCATGCAGTTCCTCCTCTCCAGCCACAACTTTCTGAGGGGACGAGAGCCTGCGCTGACAAAGATAAAGCAGTTTTCGTTATCACTATCCACTGCCGATTCTATCAAATTGTATTCATTCATTCGTCCGTTTCGTTTCACTTTCTCAATGCACCACTACCACTACTGATCTAAAGTCCTCCCTGCCAACCACTACCACTTCATTCCCTTCCTTGTCCATCGGAAAACATCATCATCTTTTTTTGCAATTTTTTCTCCCTGCAAACATACCATAGGGTCACGGTTGGCTGAGCATGGATCGTTCGATCGCCCGTTCCACCAAACCGAACAAGCCAAGCAAGCCATTCCATGCCACCACCGCCTTGATGCATACATGCTTCCTCCATCCATCCATTCACTTCATTCATTTTCTTGATCGTCACATCACATCACATCAAAATCATCCCCCATGTTTCTCTAATTCCCCTTAATAACGCGCCTTATCCCTGCAAAAAGCATCCAAGGGGAGGGTGGAAGGAGCATCCAATCCAAACTATCTATGTATCTAACAACTTATTTTATTTTTTGTTCATTTGACTCCTCAGAGAAAATGCACCCTGGTCTGGTCCATTTTCCCCCCGAAAACGCACTCCATGCATTTCTTCTTGGTCCCGCACCACCACCACCACATTTACATCTCTCTCTCCTTGTGCAGAGGAGCGCAACCGTCCGTGATAATCTAAAACCTCTGTTACTAATACTCCATTTCTCCTCCTCCGCCTTAATGCATTCCTCTATCTATCCATCAGAAGGGAACAGCCGACCATTCCGATTCGATTCATTCATTTCCATCGTGAAAAATGCACTCACTCACTCACTCTATCCATCTATCTCTATCTATTCCGTTGGCCTAAGTTTGGGTGCACTCATTCCCATTCCCAGCCTCAGCCTATCAGTCACTTGTCAGCGTGAGGAATCCTTGCAAACAAGTGCAAGGCCAGGCCAGACCGAGCCAAGCCAGGTCCAGTGCAACTCCATCAATAAAAAAATGGATGACTGCCTCTGGATGGATTGATGGGGTCAAACATAAAAACTCATTGCATTTTCTTGCTTCACTTGACTTATTCGATTTCGTGTTTTCACAATCAACAATCCCAATCCACATCAAAGGAGCAGCATCGCCACCACCATCAGCAAGAAGAACATCGCTCCGATCATTAAACCAGAACAGAACAGATCAGAACCGACCAAACCAAAAAATCCTTCTCCCTCTTGAGCTCTCGAGCGGGAGCGGCTTTCGCTCGGATTTCTACTCCTCGGGAAAAAATATTCATTTCAGCTGATTAGATTCGGGCTGGAGGGCACAAAACACGAGAGCATTCACAAGAGGATTTTCGAATTTTCCCCTATGCACTCACTCACTCGGCTCTTCTCATTCGCATCATTAACTTGCCAATACGTACTAAGCAGATGAAAAGCGCTCTGCACGTGCGCATGCGCCATATAAGCAGCACCATGCGATAGAGTTTGAGCTATTCTATCTGGCGGGGTGATTAGTTTGGGGTCTTGAAGCTCCCTTCAATACCCTGTCCGTAAACCTCAATTGTAAGCAGATGAGTCCTATATTTCCCAAATCTATAGCTTTGCTTAATTCCAAGTCTTCTAAGCTCTCAGTTTTCCAAATTTCATTTCAAATTGCGACCGTGCCGCAGTGGTCCCAGTAGTGCATTGGTGGATTGAGGATTGAACGCATTCATTCTTGATTCCTATTCTGATGATGGTTCATTTCGAGTTTCAGGCGATGGATTAGATACTTCCATTCTACTCTTCTTCATTTTTCCCGAGTTTTTCATGATTAGCCAAACTCTCGCTCGCTCACAATTAAATCTACACCTTGATCGCTGACGGCTATGAAATGGTGAGGATGAGGAGGAGGACTTTCGATGAGGATTCTTTGGTTGTTTGGGGCATCGCAATCGCATCGGGAATTTTGTATTTTCCATCTTCTCTCTCATTTTTCTAGCTCTTGGCTTTTCTCAACTTAAGAGGATTCTGATTCTGAATCCAGTGCTAATGCTGATACTGAAGCCGATCACAAAAAGCACAATGTATTATCCTACTAGCAAACAATCCCAGCTAATTAGCCACATTTCCCATTGTTTTTCCCCTCGGTCGGACGAAACAACAACAGCAACAACTACTACAGCTCAGAAGACTACGGTTTTGCATGTCTACATCAAGTACGTATATCCATTTCACATCTTACCATCATCCCCATCCTCATCATTCTATCCATCCATCCATACAACTCAATTACAATTCCTCGAGGCAACTAAAACCCTCATAAAAACAAATTACATCCTGCTATGTCATGTTATATAAATACTTTTTTCTGCATAAAAACTGGTTGGATTTAAACTTTAATACAAAAAATGCCTCAATTCCTCGCCTACGACGGTATGGAGGAAACCTCCGCGATTTTCCGATTTTAATTTTTTTCAAATTCTTCCCGAAAAAAATCCCACTTATTTCCTAATTTTCATGCGATAGTGGGATGTGGAAATGTGTACTGCATCGAAAGTGAGGAAATCAGACTCGATCGTCGTGGAGTTGTAGTTGTTGCGTCTCCTATTTCCCATTCCCTTGCCAAAAAAGCCAGGATTCTGCTGTTTTGAATTGGATTTTCTTCCCGAAGTGAAAAAATTTCCCTTTTAATTTTTCCCCCTATATTAAGCTAATGCCTTTTTAGCATCTCACTAGTAGTATTTTTCCTAATGTGACGTAATAAATTGCCTCCTCGGTTGACTTTTTGACTCGGTGGGAATGGAAATGAATATAATGCTTCCAAAAAAAAAATATCACATCGGATCACATATGCACCACTCCAACCAAAAACATATTTATGCAGGCGAGGAAGTCCCATCAAGATCAATTTTTTTTCCTCGAAAATTCATCCCGATTCCAAGTAAAGTCAAGTCAGCGTCAGCACAGCTTCAATATTGTAATTCGGTCATACACAAAAAAAGTGTGAGGGTGTTTGTTTAGAGCAATTGCCAAAGATTTATGGCTCAAGAGTCTCTTCTCGTATTATTGTTCCTATCAAAAAGAATAAGAAAATTCCTATAGCATTGCATTACTATTCCCCGGGAAGATTTACAATGGACAAGTGAGGTTTCTGTTATTGTTGTAGCACGGGGCTGATGATGATGACGATCACGATGATGTTTTTCTCTTCTTGTGGCAGGAGCCAAAATAACTACAATGTAAAGTAAATTACAAGACTGAACTGAGCTCAAGAATCGGCTCGGCTTTTTTTATTCCTCTCCTGTCTTATCATCATCAAGTCAATAAATATTACATGGTTTTGCTCTTTCCTCAGCCTTTCCAGAGTAGTTCCTTTAAATAACGCATTTTTTGTGTATCACCAATCACTATAATTATCATCATCAAGAAGAAAAGAGCATCAGGCAGCATCTCCTTTTTTACTCAGAAGTCGGCATTAGGCAACTTACAAGTGAGTGTGTTTTGTACTCCGTAAATTACATCATTATCGTCATCACCGATGTACAATAACTCCTCCGAAACTGAGCTGAATTAGCTGAACTCGCTCTCTTACTCGCTCCTGATGAATGAGAATTGTTTGAGCCGACTCGGAGAAATTTTTATTTTACAGGAAGAAAACATTTTTATTAGGTGCAGTAGTATGTAGTTCCCTGGTCTAATTGACTCCACCACTATTTCTGTACTAAGATCGCATGCGCCTCAGAAAGAATCAGAATATTTTTCTAAGTCGGAGGAAGGCTAATTACACGAGTCGAGCCCGAGAATAAAATATTTAGCGAGGGATTGACATGAACTCGGAACAAATGAGATGGAAATAATCCTATTTAATTTGAGATATCGCCTCAATTACACGATTTACAGTGAGGGGCTGAGAACTCAAGAAATGGCCCATTTTCAATGAGAATTTATAAGCGTAATTAGAGAGCACATGCCGAAAGATGCGGGATGCTAAAAAAACTGATAGAAAATCTCTTTTTTTTTGCACTTACGACGTCAGGGGTACTAGCGCCATCAGTGTGACTCGCGGAGTCCAGCGATCTGGAGGCATCCCCGTTCCCCGTGTGTCCCAGTTCCGAAGGGGGTTTGGTCGGGTCCCGCTCTTCTATCACGAGGTCAATCGGCGTCATGTCACACAACAGAGAAAGGAAACATCAGTATCAGAAACCACAATATTTGGTAAGGTAAATATACCATTACCATACACCATCATCATTATTTTATTTAGACATGCGCCAACAGACACTAATCATAAGGGACGTCAATTAAAAAAGCTCTGGAAACTACTCGCTACAGCCTATACTTACTTACAGCCCGAAGCCATAAAAGAAAGTAAGCATGTGAGTGTGAGTGAGTGAAGCGGAAGTTGCATAAATTATTCTCGAGTGAAACTACAAGAAAACTACAATGCCCCAAAGCAAGCAAGCAAGCAATACTTATAAATGTACATTGTATTTCCTACAAAAAATTAGTACAATTTATTTTCCAATTTTTTCCCAAAGCAAAGTGAGCATCTGTTTAATATTAATCTCCCTCGAAAAAAAATCCATCCATCGGGGAAGTTTACGCTCACGTCCCATCCTCATCCTCACTCCCTTCTTACTGAACTCATCAACCTGTCAAATCCATATCTCAACCTGAACTGAGGAAAGAAGTGCATCCGTGTTTTCCATCAAAAAAATAATCCGAAAATTGTTTCCCCGAGCTGTACAAGCATTACTTAAATACACTCCCAATCCTATCTAATGCGTTCCGTTTTGTTTTTGTCTCATTACATCAGAATCGGATCTGGTAGTAATGTTTTAACATGTCATCATCATCATCATCAACATCCTCATCAAGATCGCGTCTCAGCTCAGCTCAGCCCAATCCTCACTAAAACAATCATAAATTACCGGGAGGGGGAGATGGAGATATCGCAAATTCTCATTTCGCAACTCACTCACTCTGCTGACTCCTGACAAGGAGGAGGAATGTACCTTCATCGTTATCTTCAGTAGTAAATAGTACTCGCTCACTTTACCTAATTCCATATTCACACCCCATAAACTAAAACTCGGTAGATTAGGCTGCCATTTACACGGGATGATAATAATAATTGACAATTTTGAGCAGCCAGAGCCACAGCCAGTCCTTTCCCGTGTTTTTTTACTTGGACAATGGATTTGGAATGGATTGGATTGGATCGGATCGCTTAGGATCACTTAGTATTTTGTGATGGTGATATTATATACCCACCCACTCGATCCCACCTCGCCACTTTACTCGACTCCACTCCACTCCTCGCATTAGCCTTATCATCATGGAAGAACAACAATTTCTGAGAATTATTTATTCAAGCCAAAGCCGCCACTATAACTAATCATAACATAACTAATCCAAATCCGAAGCGGATTTTCTTTTCGGAAAAATGTTTTCCTTTCAATTTCCATCTAAATAATAGGCTTTCCCTTCCCTTGTCATTTCGTTCGAGTGTGTATCGATCCACTTTTAAGTCGAGGTCTAGTCCAGAGTCTGCTCCGCCCTATTGTGTTTTCATGAGCTCATATTATAATAATTATTTTCTTGTGCGGAGGAATTAAAACCATAAAATTTTCGACGGACTAAGGCAGACCCGGTGATATGATGAGGTGACAACACGAGCGAAAGGCGGTGGAGTGGAGTGCTCACTCACTCGCCAAACTCGACTCGAGAACATTTTCAAAATTGATAGGATTACGGCTCGAACAAGGTGTCGAGAACTTCCATCCTTAATTTAAGTGGGACATATTTCATTATCGCGGAGCAAAAAATATGCTTGTTCTTGTAGTGCTTGTTCGAATCCTCTTAATTCCTTGGCTCTTCTCCTAATGGCCTTTAATGCAAAGTGGTGGTGGTGGTGGAAGAAAATTGTTGTGTAGTTCATTGGAAATTGATGGCGGCTTGCTTTGGTTCTGCTGCCGATCCGATCCGACTCGCGGGTAATAATTACATAAGTAATGTGAATGTTGGAGTGAGTGAGTGAGCCGAACACGCGCTGGTAATTTTTAATGGGGCATCATCAAACTCGGCATTTCATAACTTTTGAGTAAGGGGTGTCCACAAAAAGAAGGTGATTTTATTTATTGGAACCATATCCCTCTTTCATGAGCACGAAGGGGTTGAGCTGAACGGAATTTGAGCTCATATGAATTAGCAAATATATCCCCTGTTGCAAAACAAAAAAAAACAAGCTGTCGCCACGAATGGTTCTGGTGCCGGCTTTTGTTTGGTGTGGTTGGGATTAAATATTTTAGAAAAAAAGAGGAGCACCACCAACCACCACACCACAAAGAACCCCTGAGCTCCCGCTCCATTTAACTGGTTGGGGAGAGATTAAAAATTGAATTGAATTGGGTTTAGAAAAATAAGCTTAAAAATTGGGAAAAGAGGTGAGCGATGGCGGGGAGCAGGAGCTCCCTAAATTATTCATTGGATGAATGAATGAATCATGGATTCAATACGAGTACGAGTTGTACTATTACCACCATTCCAGAATTCAAAGGCTTCCGCTCAAAGGGGCTAATAGCTCCAGAAAAAAATGTAATAATCATAATCATAAATTGTCAACATGATGATAATGGCGACAATGACAATCATGATGACGATCTCATCACCGCACCGGGGCAGACCATCATCATCATCCCGACACCCAACTCCAGCGACAACGAGTCGGGCCAGTGCAGTGTGGCTGTGGTTTTTGTCAAAAAAATTCGCCCTGAATACTGAATAATAATTCTTTTCTTCTCGTCATGATTCAGCCTAATCCGAAATGAATGCATTTATTGGTCTGCCTTCTATATTTTTCCACCTTGTTCTCACTCAATCTGAAAAACCATGTGATGATGATTATGGTGATGATGATTATGATGTGGATCGGATTAAAATTTCATTGAGTGTGAGCAACAAAGCCGGGCAAATATTGACCATACGCTGGGCCTTTGGTTTGGTTTTTCTGCTTGTCCATTATATTTGCATTACTATTCAGTGGCATTTCAACCCTTTTTGAAAAAAAAAATCCCAGAGTGAGTGTGAGTAGTTCGAGTGGTGGAATTAGAATACAAGGCTAAAGTATTTAATATTTTTCCTCCTCCAGGCCAGGCCACTCTCCTCTTCTGTAATCATCATTGAATATTTCAATGACCTCTTTAAAAACGCGAAAGAGCCACGGGCGAATAATAAAACAGGAGGATTATTTTTACTCTGCTCAAACTCACAATCAGTCCAGTGGTCCGATCCACCTATTCAAATTATTCATAATGATCTGCGGAATTGGAATAGTCAAGTCAAGGGCTCTTCCATAACCAACCAAAGCAATCCAATCGAGACCATATTAAAATATTTACTCTTTCGCTGGAGCTCTGGACATTGTGCCTCTCCCAGAGTTATTATTATCGAATTGGGTTTTGAATTGGTCGGAGGAGCAGAGTGCACTTGAGTGAGTGAGAGGGTGAGAAAATAAACTTGATTTTAATTAACCCATTCTTCGATGAGAGTACTAGTGCTGATTAATTGAGTTTTGAATTGGTCGGAGGAGCAGAGTGCACTTGAGTGAGTGAGAGGGTGAGAAAATAAACTTGATTTTAATTAACCCATTCTTCGATGAGAGTACTAGTGCTGAATAGCTATAGCCATGCGAAATATGTAAATAGAGCCATAACTCTCGATCCAAAAAGCCACAGCCATTAAAACAGTTCAAGACACCATCGTGATGTGATGATGATTCTTTTCAATGTTTATTGTAAACAGAGATGGATGAAGATGGAGAGGGGAAGGGATGGATGGAAATGGAAGAGTCACTTGACTTTAGCTTCTTTCTCGCCGAAGAGATACTAGCAGAGTTTTGGAGTTTGGATAAAAAAATAATATTATTTTTAATGGTTCACGACACAACCACAGAGGAATGGAGTAGTATCGTATTCACTTTCGAGCGTCGAAAATGATGGCGGACTCGACTCGACTTGATGGAATTCTCGATGGATGGAAAGGGAGGAAGGTCGGAGAGATCGAGCTGAGCTGAGCTGAAGCAAAAAGGCAACTTTGGTCGGTCGGTTGGATGATCGTCGGCATTTTTTTTCTGTCGGTCAGACCAAGCCATGAGCCATGTTTTTTTATCATTTGATATGCAACTTTATGGATGGATAGAAGATGGATTCAATTCCATCTCCTCAAGGAGAAGAAAAGAATGCCCTACGATCTACGATCCACATCCACTGAGGAGCCATTAAAAGAGGCGAGCCATATGAAATGTAATATTTGTAGCCGTTTACCAAGGCTTTGAATCGCTCAAAGGAATTTTTATCCTAGTGTTGCTCCTTTGCATCGCATTAAGAATGCTCTTGTGATGGTTTTGTTGAGAGTGTGTTATTATGGCGGCAAAGGAATATTTTTCCTCCGAGTGGACCCTCCTTCTTTGAGGAGTCGTGAGCTAATCATAACACAACTAAACAGAGAGAAAACATGGAAGGAAAGGATCGCATCGTATCGTATCGCACAGAGCCTGATTATTTTTATGGAATGTTGTATAGCTTGGCTTATATAATAACAAACAAAGTGTAAAAGTCAAATGCCATCATAATCATCATCATGATCGTGATGTCGATGATGATGAGGATGATCACCACCACCATCATAAGACAGCGTGATACACTCTTGGAGAGACGAGGCGGGGAAGGTGAAGTATGAAAATGGAGGAAAATAACACAACACAAGACGAGGGGATGAACAAACTCATCATAATTTGATGGTGATGCAATGATGGACGTAAAAAAATATATCGAACGAGTCGGGGAAGGAATTACAAGGGATTAGACGTGTAGACACTTGACCACTACAAGAAAAAAACCTGAACCCTGGGGATTATGATTTTTTTCATGAAGGGAGAATTTTCATGAAGATTTTCCAATTTTGAAGAAAGGAAGATAAAGCCTTTTGAATTTGCAAAAAAAATCCGTTGCTCGTGCATCAGTTTAGTTTCAGCTCCGGGAGGAATTTTATTACCTTGCCCCAATCTTGCCTTCTTCCCTAAAATGAGGCGGATGTCACTCCGTCCTTCTATCTATCTCCCCGGTGATTAATAGTTTTAATCAAGATCTGCTTCTCCAAGAGCATTTCCTCCCGACCGTCATTCTAATCATCATCACCGGCACTACTCCTCGATGCAATTCCATCCCTCCAAGATTTTCCCTCTTTCCACAGAGCAAACTTTTTTATTTTCGGGTGATCTCCTCCTTCCTTCTCTCCCATCCACTTTTGCCTCCCCTTCCTCCAGAAAGTTTGTTAGTTCCAGCCGTAAACACCTCCATTTTCATTTTCACTTGTGGAAACCCATAAAAGAATGTCTTGGAATGCCTGGTTCACTCGGTTCTCCAAGAGCGAATAAGTACTTAGGCTCTTCGTTTATTACTTTCCAGCTCCTGCTCTTGGTCTAGACGTTGTTTCTCCTTCGAGCTTTTTCCCTTTTTCATGCCAGAATGAATTTTCAAGTTGAGAAGCCAAATAACTCGGTCATTTCGTCCTTCCTCCGCGAAACATTACACCGTGTGCCCGAGCATTTTCACTTCACTTCAGATCACCTCATCTTCTCCTTCTCCTCCTCCTTCTCCTTATCTCATTTATTTTCAGGGAGTGCGAACGAACCATTACGTTCCAGCTCAGGACTCTCAGTCAGGAAAATAGGGATTAAAGCAACATTTTCCAGAGAGAAAAATTTTTTCCCTAGAAAGCCCCAAAAACTCACTCACTCTCATTCACTTCTATTCCATTCTCCCTTCTACATTTTCTTGATCCGAGCTGAACCTTGGCTCTGGCTTTGGCTTCGTCTCCCTGCTAAATACAACGTATTTACTTTTTTCCTCCTATAATTTCCAGATGGGACCCAGATGCCCTGCCAAAAGGATTATGCACACTTCCCATCACATCTTCCATCCTCCCAGTCGAATAAGCCTTTTTTTCCTCCCGTTCCCGTTCTTGTGGTTATGGCTCATGCCTCCACATCTTCTAATCGCACTACATTATGCATCCATTCCATTCCTTAAGTATTTTTTCCCCTTTGAGAAACTTCGCTACCCCGCCTCCATTTTCTCTCCATCCACCCGAGCGAGCTGAGAAAACCTTTTAAATCCATTTTCTAATTTTTATTCCCCAAAAATATAATCAGGAGAGCCAAAAAGCCCCGCTCAACTCAGATCCAGGCTCATCCCACTTCCTCTATTTTTTTAATTCCCTTTCTTAAAAATTCATTTTTTCCACGAGGAATAAATATTTTTCCCTATCCCAATTCCAATTAGTATTACTAGTCATTCCGCCCCATAAAAGATGATACGGAGAGGTCACACCTCGAACTCGCACCAAGATACATTTCATTCTTATCATCCCAATTTTTTCCTCAGAGGTATAGAGTGATTTGCTCAAATAATTTTTTTAAATGGCATCACCACCACCATCACCATCGGTTGTCCTGTCGTTGTCACCAGCTCATAAAAACCTCTCTTATCTAATTTTTATCCCCCAAAAATATAATCAGAAAAGCCAAAAAGCCCCGCTCAACTCAGATCCAGGCTCATCCCACTTCCTCTATTTTTTTAATTCCCTTTCTTAAAAATTCATTTTTTTCCACGAGGAATAAATATTTTTTCCTATCCCGATTCCAATTAGTATTACTAGTCATTCCGCCCCATAAAAGATGATACGGAGAGGTCACACGTCGAACTCGCACCAAGATACATTTCATTCTTATCATCTCATTTTTTTTCCTCTCGGGTATAGAGTGATTTGCTCAAATAATTTTTTTTAAATGGCATCACCACCACCACCACTACCACCATCGGTTGTCCTGTCGTTGTCACCAGCTCATAAAAACCTCTCTTTAGATTTATTGACTGGCAAAAAAATGTCGTAACATGTGAATCTAATCGCTTCTAAAAGAAGAGATACGACTGGGTTGACGACATCATCGCATCGCGTTGACGAACTCGAACTCGAAGACGACGAACAAACGACCGATCTCTTGACTTTGGCTTTTGGATGATGATGCATCCTATCCAATCCCTTCATCATCATCAAGCCAGAGCCAATTCCTCCACGGACCATTCCAAGAAGAAGGAGATCGAGGAGCTCATTCTCATTCTCACTCGTTCGGTCGATTAATCAGGATCAGAACAGAGTTTAGGAGATGAGATGATGAGGATGATGACGCTAATAAAAAAAGGAGCAATCATGATGATGGCAATGATGGGATGGGATGCATGCAATCCAAACCATCGACCATGTCCATCCATCCATCTATTTTTTAATGGATGAATTGGATAACAAGAATTTGTTATGCATCTGTTCCTCTCACCGATCGTCATCATCATTGCATTAAATACATTGCAGTGCGTTTTTATTTTCTAAAAATGATCTCAGACTCACTCAGCTCGAGTGGCTGAATTAAAGCTGATGCGAGCGAGTGACCTCCGTCCCATTAGCCTTAAACTTTAAACTCGATCGAACTATTCATTTTTTTCAAGAAACCCCAGAATCCAAAATGAAGCCCCAGTGATGGACCAAGTGAAAGCTGATATGTCCTCAGCATCACTTATCTCTTCAGAGGGAAGATTTATGAATAGGACCAACGACCAACCGAATACAAAATTTTTTGTGAGTGATTCCGTAATCTAAGTATCTCGCAGTGACAAGTCATTCCCGTCATCATTTTTTAATGCTCTACAGGATTCAATCAGGAATCCACTGATCCATCCATCCTCCTTAGCATCAGGACCAGACCAGATCCGATCCGATCCGATATGTTTTATATCCCAATCGGTCCATTTTTTTTGCAGGTCCCGTGACTCAGCCGAAAATCGCGCATCTCTCGTGTGTGTTTATTATTGTCTCATCTCCAAAAACTCCAAAGAAAAAATCTACTCGATCCTCTGATGATAATGATGATGATCCCGATGATGATGCTGCTCCTTTTTTCAACCAAGTTCATGTTTCAAACATGATAAGAAATAAACAGATCATCATTCTATCAGATCCTCGGATCGGATCGGGAAGACAAGGAGGATACCTAGTCCATCATCATTATTATGATGGACTCGATAGATGGATGGATTGGATGAATGTTGTTTTTTACTATATACCTCCTTTTAAAAAGTGAAATGAAGCGGACCCGCACGCACGCATGCGAGATGCACAGAATCCACCTTCAGGCCCATGAATGGGAACTGCTGAAGGGAAAATTGCAGTTTTGCTGTGTCACTGTCACCGTCACCACAAAACACAAGACAAACTCCACACCACACCAGACTCACTATCCATCAGTCATCATCATCATCGTCACCATCATCACTGTCTTTAACATTTATTTTGAATTTTGAAGATACAATTTCAACTTTTTTCCCGAGAAAAACCCAAAGAAAACTCAATTCAGAACTGAGCTGAACTTCTTTCAATGCCTTTATATTTCGCGGAAAACATTTCAATTCGAATGTAGAGGAGCAATATTTTTCTCCACTCCACGAGATCTAAAAAATTGCGCATTGCAATGGTGCGATTTCCTGTTTCCTCACGGGGAAATTGCAAACAAAAAATATGCGAGAATCCCTCTCGCTCTCGACATCCAATTTTTCCCCATCCGATTGCTATATGTATTGCCATTTCAATTTCTGAGTTCGCATATGGAATACCCAAGCCAATAAAGCTCTTCGCATCTTTGAAAAAATCGAATCCCTCTCCATTTCATTTTAACGCATCTTCCTAGCTCCTCTTCGTCGTCACACCGGAATCCCAGGAATGCCTCTCCAATTTTTTAAGTTGGGGAATTGCCCCAACTACTACACTTGCATATTATTATTACCACTACTACTACTGCCATTTTCCATTATCCCATTACACTTCAAGAGGAATAGAGCTCAGTATCAGATGGGGAATTGGAATCATAAAGCATTCCGAGTCCTATCCGAAGGCGATACTATTT
>JAHZNH010001272.1:0-18982 GCA_027744355.1 Tyrannoseira gladiata
GTTTCATGCTCCAATTGCCGTGAAGGGATGGACTAAGAGATTATTAAGGTTTTGTTTTTGCAGAGGGAAAACAACGAGATTAACAAGGAAGATGGCTATCTTCCTCACAGGAAAAACTTGTCCTGTCCTTAGAGCTCACTCATACGAGCCCAACATCCTCTCCGTTAATCCGAGTCAAAGCTCAAGTCAACTTCGATTTGCCACATGAAATGAGAATCAGAAATCGAATCAGGTCACAAAAATGAAATGCGAACTAAATGGAATAACTGGACGGATGATTAACGATTAAAGAGCAAATTGAATTAGAATTAGGATTAGGGAAAAAAAGTTCATGATGGCTGTAGTTAACTTCACGCGTTGATTTGAATTTACCGCGAAAGTTCGAACCCTCGAGCGATTCTCTGATTCCCCCTGCCACTCTCAATTTGGAGTTGGTTTGCGGCGGGAAAGGTAATTTTCAAAAAGTTTTTTATGCCCACAACATCTGTGATCTCCGGTCCGATCCAAGCCAATCTCCGGCACTCGTTTCATTTGGCAGAAAGGGAAAACAAGAATTGGAATATTATTGTGGCGGTTGGAAGTTGGAGTAGACGGTTATAGTTTTGTGTACACATCCGGCTCGCTCTAGAGATGGGAGTCTGTGGGCGATGACGATGACATTTCGCGGAGAGGATAAAAAAACTCCTCCGGAGGAACTTGTCCAGAACCAGAAGAAGATATTTGTAGTTTTATTAGGATGGCATGCAGCATGAAAAAATAGAAAGTTTTTTCCCCTTCGGACAAGGAAAAACAATCGCGTAATATAATAAAAGGGAAAAAACAAGGAAAAGTTTTTCTCGAGTGGGAAGGCAAACAAAGACATCACAACGGGGCTTTCGACTGGAGATACTGGACATTGCATAAAAAAGAGGAAGGATATAACTCCAGCGCCAGATCTCCGGGAATATTATTATTGCGGAAGCAGACGCGAAAAAAAAGTTATAAAAAACAACAACAACAACCAAACAACTCACTCGAGTTGAGTCGAGTCGAGCAGGAGAATGGAAATTGGTAAATACGTTATTATCGGAGAGGAAAAAAAGTTATTGTTTTCTTTGGTCTGTGATGCCTTTCTCCGGTCTAATTTTGGGAGACAGAGGGGAGTTCTGGAGTGGACCCTTTGCCTCTCTCTAGTGCTCTTCCCCCAGAGAGAGAGAGGGGGGTTATCATCCCGCAAGCGAAACATACGCTAAGGAAAACATCACTACGACCGAAAGATGGAATAGAGAAAAAATAAATACTTCAAAAGGAAGTGGAATCGGAGGGAAAGCAAACAAACTTGGGGGGACTCAAGTCACCCCAAGCATTTACTCATTCGGGCAATTCAATTATTGGCATCGGGAATGGAGGAATAAAAAGAGAAAAATATTGTGGGGCAACTTAAGACAGCTTCGGAAGAATGCTTTCATTTTCAACATTTCAACCACTCATGAATTGAAAGGGAGGATAAGGAAGATGAAACCAAACCAGAATATCCTGAAATAGTTCTTCGGTTGAGAAATGAATTGAGATTTTGAGATGCGAACGAGTTGAATGGGAGAAATTGCATATTTGGATTTGCACAACTCGACCAAAAGCTATTCTGATGCTGAGTAGTAGCAGTAGCTCTACCGGCCTTTCCCTGACAGATTTCAAGAAGGTGATGATGATGAAGGTGATCTTATCACCTTTAGTGGTTTTTACCGTTTTCTTTCTCACTCTCAGCGTATCAGTGAGGGGAATACTCCCTCAGGCGAGAATTATTACGGCCTGAATGCCACCAGCAATTTCACTTCGCCAAGTCAATAACAACAGAAACGAGAGGAGCCAGAAGGAGCAAGAGAATTCGCGCGGTTGTAGGTTGGGAGTTTCCATCCAGTTTTTTGCAATTTGTGAAGGAGGTAATAATGATAATGATGTGAGGTGGGCCGTGGACCAGAATTGAACTCGACGTGTCGAGATGGAGAGATACGGATGAACTTTTTATTGTGGGAACCTTCCCCGGGATGATGAGATTGTGAGCGAAAATATCTGTCCGGTCTGATCCGGTGCCTATGTTTAGGGAAGTCGTGGGTGCATTATTCTTCACAGGACCCGAATAAGTTCTGCTTCCTTTAGATCCAACCAACTTTATCTCGATCATGATGATGATGATGATGATGATGGAACCGTGAAGTGAAGGAACAATCCTTTCTGTATTTTCCCTTCGAATTCGATCTTGATACGACCAAGGGTATCGCGATTCGTGATGCGATGGTGGCATGGCATGGCATGGGAAACCCAGTGAAGGGGAAATGAATGAAGAGAAACAAAGTGTCATTTACTTTCTGACATCATCATCATGTAGCGTCACTACAAGGGAAAGGAAATTCTACATTTATCAAGCCCAATCACATCACATCAACTCGAACGTCACCGTCACCACCGCCACCAACAACATCATCATCATCATTACTATCAAGATCGGTTCTGTTCTGATCTGATAGGTCTTCTGGGACACCCAGACTAGCTAAATATGTCTTCTGGACTGGAATCCGAAATAAATATGATGGAGGTGGGAGCGGAAGATGGATCTCTGACGCCACCAATGTTGCGGTTCGGAACAAACGGTGTGCCTTGAAATAGAATGAGTGATGTGGGGAACCTGGAACAGGAATGGCATCTGTTTTTAGCGGGATGGGGGGAAAGAAATTTCCCGAGTCTGAGCATAAATATTTCTGGGGGAATGGGCTTGTTTTCCGTTGTCGCTAATTATTTTTGTCACCATCATCCTCCCCAGCTGCGCCGGGGATGTCATTCGAATCGTAATTGATAATGATGTTGCACTCCCCTAATCAAAACAGACTGAATAAGCGCTTCTCATCTCGGAGCTTGGGTTGAGTTGGGAAATTTTCCCCATATAAGTATATTTTGGGGGATGGGGGAGGTGATAAGCCCTGATGGGAAAAGTTGTTTGACGTCATTCACTCACTCACTGAGTATTTTTTTCCTTGAAAAAATATATCGAGTATTTTTTTCCTGTCTCGATGGAGGAGATGGTGAAGTGAAGGAGGAAACTCGGGGAAAAGTGTTTTCGACAGAGATGGATCTCGTGTATTTATCCACGGAACAAATGACTTTTTTTCTGGAGCCTCCAAACCCAAAGTCACATTCACTTCACTTTCTCCCTGATTTCCACTGATGCGATGGATGCGATGCGGTGATGCAGCCGAGCCGAAGCCGCGCTTTTGATCGAGATGCTTTTTTATCCCAGACCAGACAAAAACCAAACCACATAAATACTTACGGGCAGATCGAAACTTCGGATCGAATCGAATTGGATAGAGTAAGGCAGTGTAGGAGTACTAGTACTTAGCAGTCACCGTTACTAATTCCCTCCCCACCAGCCCCCAAAAAAAATCTATTTTATTTGGGCTTTGATGCCGAAGACCAAGGGATTCGGTTCTTTATGCGGGTGCATGAAGCATTAAGGAAAGAGAAATCCAGGAATATTATTTCCTTTTCCCGGAATCCATCCTCGAACGAAGGATGGGATCGAAGGAAGAAAAGTTTTTTCTTCCTTTGATCGCCTCACTATTTATTAGTGTTTTTCCCAGAATGCAAAAAGGACTTCTCAATCTCCAGTCTCCAGTGCTGGCTCTGGCTCGGCTTCCTAGCTTCAACCTCCAGGAGGGATGGAGGGAATTATGGATGGATGGATTGAGGAAACGGTTTGGTGCGTCTTTGTCTATGCATTAGCAAAAAAATGCCCGAAATGAAGGAGACTATATCCGACCAGACCACTGCTGATCCTATCGATCAAGATTGATTGCAGGAGAAAATGAAGACTACTCAGGATCTAAAAGGACTCGGACATTCCGGGCAACTGTAAATGGCTCGGAAGAGAGAAGAGGCGAGTTTGAGCTGGCGAGTGGCACTCCCCACCTTGAAGGAAGGGCATGCCTCCCGTGTCCATCAAGAGAATACCGATGGATGGATGGATGGATTTTCCCCCTAATGGCAGGTATCGATATCGATATTGATTTCACTCGTCCTCTGTGATTTCCCCGAGGGACTGCTGGCACTGGCATTTTACCAGGATACTAATGGCAAAGAGTGAGGAGTGAGTGGGTATACATGGGTCCGTAATGGGGTTTGAGGTTGCACTCTGTCCCCAAATATGTACTCGGAATTGCGGCCCGGGGTGAAATCCCCAATCCAATCCAATCTCAATCTCGCATTTCAATAATTTGGGGGATTGTGATTGGATTGCAATGCGGTAATGCAATAAAGTATTTAATCTCGATCTCGGCTTTAGGGAATCCGGTCCAATTTGCGTAATTTCCCCATTTGAAACAATGCAGAAGGGGAGAGAGTGAGTGGGGAGGGGGATGGGGAGCATTCAAATCTCATTATTTTGCATTGTTCTCCGCTAATTAAGCTAAATGGTTCAGGTTTTTAATGAGGGTCGTACAAAATGCTACATGAGCTCCCTAAATTACTCGAAGAGTTATTGCATTACGTTAGTAAGTACATTAGAAATCACATTACTCTTCAAATTATTCGAATCACTTTCATTTGAACTCGCAAAACCCAAAAACAAATACGAGGGAAAGGGGGAGGATATGCTTCTGGCTTCAGGTGGTGTTGAGGTTCAGATTTTTTCATCGAAAAATTTTTTTTACATATTTTGAGATATTTATTGCAATTACAGTGCAGATTTAGAATTGAAGTGGTTTCACGCATCGCTCCCCACTCATTTCAGAGGTTTTCATCCAACCTGACTTAATTACAGGGTGGATACGAAGGTGGCACGCTCCCGGGGAGAAAAATAAATTGTAATCTGAGCTGAGCTGAGGGATCAGGATTCGGTCGATTCAAGGAATTCACGTGAATTCGAGTTCTAAATCCACTCCTCCGCCAAAAATACAGTAATCACTTGGGTGAGTGGTAATTGGTAATCGACTCGAGAAAGTAAAATACTTATTTATTCTAATGCCGGAATATTTTCCGAGAAAAGGTTTTTTTTCGGGATGACGCCATCTCAGAATGAGAAATCCAGCAAGAATGCAGAGGTTTTGCATGACCATCACACTGTTACCCCGTACAAAAGTACAGGATTCAGCTACCCAAGCCCCACAAAAAGCTGGATTAGACTGGACTGGACCTTGGACCTGGAATTCGAAGCTGTAGTCGAAGTTGAATCACTCTTTCTTGAAGTTGACTTGAATCTCGAATCCTGATTTTATGCAGAAGAAGAAGAAGAACCTAATCTAATCGCAGTCGTACTAATCCCGTCATCAGTAATTACTCATCCCCGCATCAACAAAAATACCTAAGCATAACAACAGCTTTTTCAGCTTCTCTTCTGAGCCGATCAACCAGACCCAATCCGACTTGACTTGACTTGGAGAATTCCGCTTGGAGACGAGTGGACTGGACTGGTCCAAGATTTGTTTTTATAGCAGTACCTCTACACAGTCGGTCATAGAACCTGAGAATGAGCTCCGATGCCCAATAGCTCAATGCTCACTTAAGCCATTTCCCCACCGCTATTATTACTATTACCTCTTTATCTCATCTGCATATCACCATCAACATCAACAAAAAAATCCGTAGGGATTTTAAGTCAGCTACTCTAACCAGTTTATATTGCCCCGGCGAAAAAAAAATTAATACCTATGGGCCGATCCAATAGGCTGAGGAGCGTTTTGTGTAATGGAATAATCGCGAAAAAATGGACCCCGGTACACCGGTTCTACTTCTCAGAAGAGATTGTTTCTAGTGCCGTCATCCCCATCATTTAAAGAATATTTTATTTATTTCGTGTGTCTGAGCCTGAGTCTGGAAGCCCAAGTTGAAGATTGGGGATTATCTGGGCACCAATTTTGAGTCTCTGGGTTTCAGTTTCAAATGAGAAGTCGAAATGAAGCGATGTCCTGGACTTCTACATTTCATCTCCATTCGAATCCAATTCATTTCCCCGAAGCTCGAAAGCTTTTTTTTCCGCTCACATTTTCCCACAATTATTTTGGGATCAGGACTTCAGGAGTAAAAATGCAAATTATCCCGCGAGATGTTTTTATGAATGAAGGAGAACTAGAACTAGAGTCTAGAATTGAGTGATGGATGGAACTGAATCTGACTCTCAGCTTGGCGATAAATCCTGCTGATTAACAGGTACTCCTTCTAGGTGCGATCTTTTGCTCCCGGGTTTAATTAAGCGAACGGACTCTCTCAAATAAATAAATTCGGAAAAGGAAGGTTCCCTCAGTCAACCAGAGTCACGGGAATATCAAATTCAGCTTTGCTCATTAGTAGGTACATTCCCGACAGCGATACATCCGAAGAGGAAAAATATTTACTTACGCGTGAAGAACTGGGCTTGGCTCCTGAGTCTTGAGGAATCTGTCATTGAAAAAGCAAATTCCAATTTGGAGAAGAAGAGGTATTCGATTCAAGATATTCGAGTTTGGTCGAAATCATCTTCAGAAATAAATATCTGAAGCGACAGAGATAGAGCTCAAGACTCCAACTCCGAATTTCACTTTCTTCACAATGCAGATAGATAGGTTGGGCAAGTAAATAGGGAGGGAGTCAGCTCAGCTTCGATACGATCCGATCACTTCACAGTTTCAAAAAAGCCTGGCCTGACATCACGCATAAAAATTGAAAGGAGATGGAGACAAGTGTTGCACTTGTGGACTCGCTCCCCCCTTATCTTATCTGGGCTCGGTGGTAAGAATGTCTACGCAACAATGAAGATTACACAGCCAGATGTTTGAGTACAAGGAGGGCTTCAGCGATTCTCAATTCAATGTCAAGATCACCGCTCTGAATAGAAGAGTCCATACAGAGGAGAAATAGGAATATTAGGAGCTTCTTTTTTTTATTGGAGGGAGCTTTTGCTATTGCTATCACCCTCATTAAAATCTGATAACGACCCAGGAGATGGGGAAAAAGGTGGAGGACCGGTGGAGTTGGAGTTGTAAATCCATCGAAGCATAAAAAAACTTGAAGAGATGAGGATTTGTTACAGGCACCACTGCAAAAAGGCATCAGATCAGACCAGGCCCCACTATTGTAATGTATTGATTGTTGAACAACTTCAACTTTTCAAACCGCGCAGATTTTATTGAAAGGCTTTGTCAGATTTGATTTCACTCGACTCGGCTCGATTAGATTATTCAGAGTATCAATCAGAGTGGAATATTATAGGTCTCCAGTGATGAAGCCAGACCCAGACCAAGAGCAGGAGCTGAAATGACTAGTTCTGTGCACCTGTCACTCCGCTCCGACCCGATCCAATCTGCGAAGCTTCACGGGGAAGTTCGATGGAGTGAACTGGACCAGACCGGACCAGACTGGAGTGAAGTCAAATGAAGTCAGGGTGAAAAGCTGTTTTGATCATTCGATTCAAATCGATCCATTCGATTATGAAGAGAAGAAGTGAGATCCTCGAAGCCCGACCATGAAGAAGAGGAAGGGATAATGCAAAAAATATATCCAGCGAGAGCGAGTTTTTTTTCGGGGGGAAGGAGCGCGCAAATTGATGAAGACCAAGAGGAGACGTGCCACAATGCGGAATCCTCGCTCGGAGAAAATGAAATGAAAAAAATGGGATTGTGTTGTAGTAACATCAGTGAAAAGGGCAGCATGAGCCTGACCTCATTAGAAATTCCTCGCAGCAACACAAAAGAGGGAACGCGCTCACAGGCACAGGTGAGATCTTCGGATCTGAAGAAAGAAAAAATAGTAATAAAATGCTGAGGGGGAGAAGGAGAAGGAATATTACGTCCGCTGAGCGATGAGTTGAGCCAACTCGAGCCAAAGCCACCGGGGAAGACGGAGGAAGAGAAACAAAGGAGAAGAAAGTCAATAACACATGGCACCCCACAGGCTCCCAATATCTCGCCTCCCGCCACANCAAATCCAAAGCCACCGGGGAAGACGGAGGAAGAGAAACAAAGGAGAAGAAAGTCAATAACACATGGCACCCCACAGGCTCCCAATATCTCGCCTCCCGCCACAAAAAAAATCCTATTGCTTTGGGGTTCAGTTCAGAGTGCAGAAAAAAATTGGCTGTGATGAAGGAAGAATGGATGGATATTTGCCACCACTAAAGAAGAAACCCTGGATTCCATTCGATTTTCCCTCATTTTTGGGATTCTGTTGCAGGCAAAAGTGAATAAAAAAACATTTGGGACTTTGATATTCCCCTTTGCCAGCACAAGATGACTCGATCTGCGGATTTGGTTCGGGGCTTCAGATTCAGAGTCAGATCCATTCCCGTTTAAAGTACGGTTACTCGATCCCTCCATCGATCGAAAGATCCTGTCGGCAACGAAGAAGACGGGGAACATGTTCCCGATCCAATATCACGAATTATTTTGGGGAGGAGAGGAATAAATTAACAATGGGGATGATGAACAGTCTCTCCCGTGAAAAAAGAAGCTGAAGCGCCTTTGTACCGACAAGAGAGTGGTAGTGCACGCACGCCAAAGCATAAATTTCGAATGAAAATGCGAGGAATTCAAATATTTCACTCGGACTCGAACTTGTTGCGAACATTTAAAAAGTTGAAAACTCCAAGTCAATGCAATGCAAAAGCACCAACCCTCCCGACTCGAACTCGGATGTGCGGTACGGATTGCTCAATGTTGCGAATGATTTATTTAGGTGGATTCTATCGCAAATCACCATTCTCGGTGGCAGGGCACTCGCTCGCTCGCTCGAGAATCCAAGATTGCAGTGATAAATGCTGATCATATTGATGGTCATCGTCATTATGGACCAGTAGACCGCAGAGGAGGTTTACTGTGAAGCCTATGCATACCCGCATTATTGCGCAAGGAACGAATATCTAATTTTCATATTCACGGGGAATTTTTTCGATTTTCGAGAGGATTTTCACTCCGTGCCATAGTGAACGTGAACATACTAAGGAGTAAGGAGGCATCACACAAGAGCGGGGTTGTACTGTAATATAGCGAAAAAAAACTGGTTCTGGTTGACTCGGACTCAGGCTCGGGCTCTTGTTTTCCCTCACTCACTCCAATAATAAATATAAATTCTTTTGCACATGTTCAAAGTGCTCAAGCCTCTTATTGCATTTTTCATATTCCCCAGCCAGAGCCAGAAGTGATCCGGGGATCTGGGTTCTTGTTGCCAGAAAAGAAGTGAGCAAGCAAGCCGAGGATACATTTTTTTTCACTGAAGTTGGGCAAAAAAGAGGTCTATGACTCCATCGCATCACCAACATCAGCACCAGCAACAACAATTCATTTTCTCTAGGTAGTTAAGATGCAGTACGAAGCCGAACCAAGCTGAGCAGAGCCATCCGATGAGGAGCACAAAGGAATGAAGATGAAATGATGATGATGATGATGAGCAAAAAAAGGAGGTTTTTTATTGTTGTCCATTTTCATCCGCACATTTTCCTGAAGATGAGCAAGCAAGCGAGCGAAATGCCATGGACTAGGATCGGAATTGGATTCGGAATGGAGTGAAGCTGAAAAGAGTTGAGTAGAGAGAGCTGACTTGACTCGACTTGGCTCATGCTGCTTGAAATAAGGGACAGAGTAAAAAATGAATTTTATTGGATTTCGAGGATTGAAGCTCTGTCTGAAATTCTGAATAATTTTTTTTCTGCGAAGAGAACTCCTGGACTAGGAGTCGCTTGAAAATGGGATTCATGGGAAGCATTCATAATCATTTCCCTTTGGCGGCATTGGGCAACTCACTCTCAATCGACTTCGGCTTCCTCGGTCCATTAGAAAAATTTCTGCTGAAATGCGTTGCATGATCGCGAAATAAAATATCTTGCGTACTCTAATCGTATCGATCGATCCTTCTGACGGATATATTTTTTCCGGGAAATGTGGACCATCCTCGTCCTCATGAAAATCAAAGCAGATTACTTGGATAATCGCCCCCAGAGTGGAAGTATCACGTAGGAATCGGGTGACTTGAAAAAAACTCGGAGAGAATTTTTTTTATTTTAAGCCAATTTTTTAATGTTTGCTCACGACACGACGCGGTACTACTACGACCAACTGTCATGCTTTTTTCAGAGAAAGGAGAATTTCGCAACTTTTACTGGGGAATCGCAAATGTCGCAACAATTTTCTTCAGATTTTGGTTTCGGAGGCAAGAGAAGGAGAAGAAGTGTGGCCAAAGAAGAAAGAAGTCCGGTCAGTCATCGTTGGACAGGCTGGGGAATCGCAAATGTCGCAACAATTTTCTTCAGATTTTGGTTTCGGAGGCAAGAGAAGGAGAAGAAGTGTGGCCAAAGAAGAAAGAAGTCCGGTCAGTCATCGTTGGACTGGACTGGATGACAGATGGCGAGTGGACCTCAGGCCAATTTCTACGAATTCAATTGAATTTTCATTTCAAATTCAGTTCATGGATGCATGATCGAGCAAGGAGGCGCGAACTCACTCGTACCTAATGAGTACATTCCAGTTCCTGGAAACAGGGAGATAAAGACATGGACAATGAATTGAATTACTCAATTCTGACATCCAGTCCAGGATTTTTTCTTCATTTTCCCTCCAAAATCCAGAATCAGAACTGGAGGACAAGACAGGACAAGTCAAATTCAGATTCGGCTGAGCCGAGGGTTGGACAAGTGTCACAATCCTTGTTTGATCTGATCTGATGCGATAGGACGATGTGACATTCTTCGGGAATCTGATCAAAGAACTCGACTGGAGCTGGAATTTTCCAGGGGAATATTTTCCTCCAGCGAGTAGTGATTAAATGTCGAATTTTAGGAGCGCCACATCAAGCTCAACTCAGCTCCGTCAGCAATATTGAAATTCCTTTGCATACTAACTAATCCACCAGAGCGGATCCGTATCAGTATATCAGTTGCAGGATGACTACAAAACTCCCGGAGAATTTTCGGGGTTGGGAGCGGAGCCAGGTCAAAATAACAATAATTCTTTTGGTTGTGGTTTGGTGTGGTGATGTCTCCTACGGTTTCCCCCATAATTAATTCCTCGTCCCCTTACCCTCCCACCGTCTTTCCAGCTCCCGTAGATTTTTTGTCTCATCAAAGCGGAAAAAGATTTGCAGTGTCACGCACGATGAATTACCTTTTGTCTCCGGGTCTCGTTCTGGTTCTGGTACGAGCGAATACGATCCATTCCAGAGAGGAAAATAGATGAAGATGGATAGAGATACCCAACGCACGAACAAGCGAGCAAAGGTGGACTAATGAAAACTAGAACCTCGGCATGGTGGCTGTAGCTGTAATGCTCTTGCTCTAGTTTGGTAGGCTCCACAATAAAATGCAGAGGTTGACTGAGGACTCAGCTCTACAACTTTAGCTTTAGTCCAACCAACCAACCATCAAATTACAGTGTTTTTTATAAATGACGAGCGATTCCATTCCGAAAATTGAGCACTTTTAGTCTAACCCCAAACGAGAAGAGCATTTTCACGATCGAGGGAGCATGAAAAATGTCGTCAGTCGTCACATCGTTTAAACCGAGAAGTAAATATTAGGGTTCGACATCGACAATCGAGCAATTAACAAGACCATTGCTTCGCAAGGGATTAAGTAGATCTGGAGTCGTTAGCATTTAGTTCAGTTCAGTTGTAGACTAATTGCATCGGGAGGAAGAGAAGGAAGGAAATATTCTGGAAAACAATTTTGCTGACTCACGGAGAAATACAATACAGTGAGAGTCTGGAGCCCGGAGGAAAAGGTATCATTATCCGCAGTAGTATCAACGCACTCGAGTCGATTCGAGTTGACTTGATTCCGGTCCCAATTCCCAATTTATTCAGGTGTTTTTTTCACTGCTGACGAAATCGAATCAAATTAATTTTTGTGGTGACATTGCATTCTTCCAGCGATCCAGGTCGGGCCAGTGCCTCGACATTTATTTACTATATTATCACAGTGTGGAGTTAATTGGAAAAAGGTGGGCGGGTGTTTCGATATTTATCCAGAATTGAGAGTGTAAACATGCCGAGTGCACTCACCACTCCAGTAATTTATCTGCAATCAGGTTCGTAAATAACCCTTTGATAATAATTATTTCAGTGGTTTTGCATGGGCTGAAAATAGAAACATAAATAAAATATTCGCCCTCAACACCTGCAGCTACTCCCACTCCCACTCACTATTTTTCCATTCTTGGATTTCGGGGAAAAAAGTTGAGTTCTGCGTTGTAGTCTATTGTGTCATTTCAGATATTTCTGGAGTTTTCCAGTCTGCCTAGACTTGCCTGGACATAAAGATATCAACTTTTATCAACACGCCCAATAGATTTATTTATGTATGGAATCATTCAATTCATGCCATTTTATAAGCGGAGCCTCCCGTTCTCCTCCCAAAAAAAATTCAAATGGATCGTATGTTCCCTCAGGAATCCTCCTTTTTCTTTCCTGGAGCAACCGAAACTGAGCTTGTACAGTTTCCCTCCAAGGAAGACATGGGGAATAGTGACTGAGTGAGTAGTGAAATGGATCGGGAGGGAACTCAGACCACACCACTATCGTTTTCTTTCTCCAGGGGCGAAATACTCACTTAAAGGCTCGCTCTCACGCGCAGCTCCATTTCATTCCAGTTCCAGACCAAGCCAGACCGTTGTTCCATTCATTGAGGATGCGAAAATTCCCCAAAACTTCCATTCTGGCTCTCCGCCGCGAACAAAAATCGATATGATGAGACGGGTAGCAGCTGCTGCCTCCCTTTTTTACTCTTCATGGGTGCACCCACTCCACTCCCATCCTTATATCCATGGAACTGTGGATTCTGGAATGTACTTAAGTTCCCCGGGAATGGAATACCAGTGTTTATGAATACCTCCGCGAAAAAAATATTCTGCGCCATGCCAATGCCACGGCATGCCATAGTCCTCAACATCCTCAAGTTTTTCGGTTGGGAAATGGAAGGTGAGAACAAAGGTTTTTTATTCCAGCATATTTTTTCACGGAATCGAGAATCTGGAGTTGGTACTGGTGCTGGAAGCATGAGCGAGCATCTTTTTCCCATCTCATCATTTCACTCATTTCCATACATAGATCGAGCGAGTGAGTGAGCCCTGAGCCCATTGCCAACGACCAACCACGAACCAGCCAACAGCCAACCGATCCAATTTTTTTATTCCTCATGGCAGTTTCAGTTGAATTTCCTTGACTTATTTTTTGCAAAAAAAGTCGTAACATGTCTCCTAAAAATGCTTGTCATGCTCCCATCCACATCCACCCATCCAACTTCCATTTTCCACTTTCGGGGGGAAAACGTTTGAAGCGATTTTCGCTCATAAGTACTTAATATATTTTTCGCGAACACCGAGAACATCATCACCATCGCGATTTTCTTTTTGACGCCGTCAGAAAATCATGTTCCGCTCCGTACCTGTTAGTGTTGCCATCCAGAATCCAGAATCCAGATACAGGATCCAGACCACTCATATTCTAATTTGGAGTGGCATGCTTGACGTGGCGTGGCGTGGCATTCTAAGACAAGGAGTTGGAAACGCTCTCGATGTAGTGCTCTTTTCTTTCTTTTCCCGGAGAGTTATGACTGGAGTTGGTTGAGTTGTGTAGATGATGTAACATGCGTTCAAATTTATTTGACATGACGTGATGGCATGGCTTCCCCCCTTTCTTTTTTGCATGCACCACTCTCCAGATCCAGATCCAGAAGTGTGAAAGGCGAAAGGAGAAATAAAAAAATATCACTGGAAATTATTACGTTGAGATGAATGGAGTGGAGTTGAGGCGACGCCCCCGTATCACCGAACCAAACTTTAGGAGGGCATATGGCACTGGAAAACTGGAAGGAGGCAACATCATCATCATCACTATTCCCTTTCTCCATCCTTTTCTTTTCAGAAGATAATGACTCGGAGGAGGAAAGAAATGTGGGACGTCTCCATTCCATCCCTATTAGGGAGCGTTCCGCTCTATGATCTTTTTCACACTTTCATTTTCCTGGAAAAAAAAGAGTTGTGGAGCTGAGACTGAGACTTGACATTATATTTTTTCCAGCTCTCCAGCACCAGCCTACACACTGGAGATAGTATTTCAGCTCCAACTCCAACTGAGGCTTTCATCTTAATTCGCAATTCTCTTGTGCTCGTGTCCCGAGTGAAAAGTGCCGCGTGATGTCTCATCTCACTCTTCCCGTCACACAATTTTTTCGCTGGAAAGTGGAACTGGAAATGGATCTGAATCTACGAAAGTACTTTCTCCACTCACATGGCATTGCATGAAAATGTCATGGAGGACTAAGTCGGTATATTCATGCATTAATACTGGAGTGGAATACTGGAAGGATTAAAAAAATGATTCTACATGTATGAAATGATTCCATTCCAGTGATAAATGGCATCAGAAATCGCAAAAAATAATTCAAGGGAAATTACAAAGTGGTGTGGTGAGCTACATATATAGCCTGGGTTTGAGTGCTTTCCGCCGTTATTCGTCCCTAGTGCCCCCGTTTTTTCTCTGGAAAGTGGGGAAAAATATATCCCCCTGCTCATTATCCTCATTAGCGTGTGAGCGTGAAGGTTTTTAGATCGTTTGGGGGAAAACAGAATTAATCCTATTTTTAGGAATGGCTCAGCTGAGCTCATCATCCGACAGGAATTTTTAATGAGCGACGCATTGTCCATGATTGAACAGAATTATGGAGGTAAGGTACTTTCAGCGCTTGAAAGTACTTAATCCAGTGCAGCATCACTATCACCAGTACCACTGCAGAAGGTCGAACCTTGCAATTATTATTGTAATGGTGACGGTGACTGTGGCCATGACTGGTGATCTAAATTGCTAAATATCACCTTCACCGGAAAAAATCCATTAGAATTGGAGAAGAAGAGATCCAGTCGGTTTGGAGTGATCGGGATCATCTTGAAAAATAGATTTTTTCCAGATCTGGATTTGAGGCGAATTCGGTGCATGGACTGTTTGGAATGCAGCACTGGCTGAGGACATTCTCTCCACCTCCGGGAAATGAGGGGAATAGTGATGCTAAGATGATGATCATCATCATGATCACGGTGACGTGTTTAGGTTCTAGTTGTAGTTGTAGCAGCTGCTTTTTTCCCCATTTCTTTTTCCCCATTGTGGGAGAAGTACTACGGGACTACGGCTGCGTTATAGTTTTTTTTTTTGTTTTACACTTCGCGAAAAAAAATCGTTACCTATACGAACCTACGCTCGCTCACTCGCTCTTGACTTGACTCCACTCCAAAACTCCAAAGCGAGTTTCGAGGATCAGAGTAGTCAGATGGGGAAAACCGCTATACGGAGGAAAA
The DNA here is from genome assembly GCA_027744355.1 of Tyrannoseira gladiata. Lineage (NCBI taxonomy): Eukaryota > Metazoa > Arthropoda > Collembola > Entomobryomorpha > Entomobryidae > Tyrannoseira > Tyrannoseira gladiata. The sequence goes on from JAHZNH010001272.1 coordinate 15,279, forward strand.
TATATAATTTTCATAGTAGTATAGTAGTCCAGGCAGGACTGGAGAAAAATACTTATATGGCTATAGATGTGCACGGTACATAGCACCAAAATCCAAGGAGAATGTGCAATTTACCCAGAAAAAAATAGTTTCCTTTCGGTTGGGTTTGGTTAGGAACTAAAAACTCCCCACTTTAACTTTTGCCAAGCCAATGCAGCAATGGCAGCATGCTGTAGCTGTGTGGCTGGAACTGGAACTGGAGCTGGAGAGGATTGTGAAAGTGGGAAATAGTTTTCCTAGCGGTGTGTGGTGGAGAGACATGCAATAAAAAAAGGGAATGAGGGCAAGTGCCACAGTATGGCTTGGCATGGTATAGATTCCCTTGCCAAGTACTAAATATACAAACGAACCTAAACCAACTCTGGAGTTGGAGCTGGAGAATGTATAGTACTGGCACTGGAAGTACTCGGTACTCGGAGTTCCATTTGCTTCTATTCCACATTCTTTAAAAATAAATTCCAGCTAGAACAGAACCAAAAGCTGAGTTTAGTTTAGCTTTGAAGGAAAGTCTATAAGAAGTAACCACGAAATGAAGGAAGGGAAGAGTCCAAGGAGAGAATTTGGAGGAAAAAGTTTTTTTTCGCGTTGGCGTTGGCGGTCGTATTCGTGGTGGGGGGATCGGATGGATATAGTTTGAAAACTGCAACATACCCACTTAAACACTCTCTTCCAGGCTTCCTCCAGAGCCGGATCCTCATGGCTCATGTGAGGGAAAAATATCCCTCCATGGTATGAGCTCAGCTCCATATAATTCAAAGGGAGAATGTGTCTAGGGACCCTGGAAATACCAACTGGAATCTCCAACTCCATCCGCCGCCACCGAAAGAACAGTTGATGGTGGTGTGTGCTTTTGATTCGAGTTTTTTTGGAGAAAGCATTAAAAATGTGTGTGCGAAGGGAAGCACAAAGCGAGCGAGCGAGCGAGTGTGCACGGCATGTTGGGAAAGTACGTGTATTGATTTTCACCAAGAGCTTAAGGAAAAATGCCCTACTGGCTCTGGCCACATAGAGCCCAATCCTCACTCCCGGAGTTTATTTTGGCGAGGAGGGAAAAATGCTTAGAACGAGGATGACGATGATGGCTGATGGTGGTGGGAAGTAAACGCTAACATTTTTACAAATTTTTAGGATCTGAAAGTAAAATGTGGTGAAGTAATATCGGTTAGGTTGGAGTCAATTTGTTGAGATGAGATAAGTGACTGGCGCTAGTGGCAATGGCAATTTTCGAGAAGAGAAGCTTTAAAAAGAAAAGTTAAGAGAATCGGGATATTTATCAGGAAGAAAGGCCTTGAGAAACTTTGCCAAAGCCAGGAAAGTTCTTCGTTTGGTGGGAAAGGAAAGAAAATATTATTGATTCATCGAATACTAGCCACCCACCCACCATCGACTCCACCACTGGAGAAAATATTCAGAATTTCAGGGAAGTTAAATTTGATGCAGCAAATTAGTTCGGGAGGGGATGTTAGGGTTCCTGGTAAAATTTGCATTGAGAATTTGACCCCGTAATCAAAGCACTAGCATTCCAGCATCATCATTCACTTCCCAAATTATTGCCGGTAGCGCAAGCTCACGCTGGAAAAAATGTTTTTGCGAGCTTGGGCTTCTTCTAAAAACTGGAAGTTTTTTCTGGGTTGTTCCCCTTTTCCCTGGACTACTACGATTTCGATGGCATGGGCAGAGCAATATAGCACCAGCACTAGGTATTCAAGTAACATCTTAATTGCTCAGCTAACGGCAATAAATCCATTTCCATTGATGTATTGCCCTAATATATCCTTATCGTGATGATGGTTTCCCCAAAAACTTTCACAATCTCTATCAACCTACACCAGCACTAAGCACCAGCACCACCACCGCCATTTTTTAGTTGAACGCATTAGCATCAGCAATTCTCCAGCATGGATACAATTTTCCCTTCTCTTGGTAGTCTTGGTTCATTCGTTCACTCTGTACAATTTTCAAGCATTCGATTCAAGATTCGAGCTGTTTTCCTGGCCTTATCTCTCCCCGTTCGAGTTGGACTTCGAGTCCGATCCGATCGTAAAAAGTTGGGGAAGCGCGACCAACGGAATGAACTTTTCCCCGTAGATTTATGGGCTTCCTCCAATCACTAGCAATTTCTCCCTGATATAAATCCAATCCAGTCCAGTCCACTGGAACTAGTACTGGTATATACTCTATTTTAAGTATTAGAACAATTTTTTTCCCTTAAATACTCCAGCTCGAGCTCCAACATGAGTTCTACCTCGATTCACATTTTTTCGCCTCTCCTCAATGGGCCTTTTTGGCGACCTCATATTACCGTGATAGTGATAACGGACTACTACCTAGTCACCACTTCTACGTGTATACACCTTCACCCAGGAACTGGAACCAACTCACCAACTCAGTCTAAAAAAACTTCTACTGCAGAGCAGCATTTCCCCCTTTTTAATGTGTAATGAATCCAGCAATCCAGCCAAAAAATATCCAGTCCTTTTTTTTGGGGGTATAGCGTACCGCACCATATCGTATCGCGGTGACTGCAGACATTGAGACCTTGGATTGGATTACTTGATTACTTTTTTTCCAGCTTCTCCATCCCAATCCCAATCCGAATCCATTTCCATGCGCGCGAGGTTTTTTTGGCTCAATTCGCCAAATGCTCCACTTTTTCTCACTCGGTCGGTCTATGACTTTATTCCGTCATAATCATCAACATGGCATCGCAAAAAAAACGAAATGCTATCATAGCCATCGTCATTATCATCACGGTCGTTTTTCCCACTTCCAGAAATACTATGAGCCTCCAGCATATATAGTATCATCACCATTCACCAGCTTATTATTATTGTTTTCCAGGAAGGTGGAATAAAACTGGGGATACTTATTGTGCGTTCCCCCATTCTTTCCGGGGAATATTCAATTCAGTTCGGGTCGGCTCTACTGAATTCCTTCTGATCGGATATCGGATCTAATCAAAATGGTTGAGAAGAGAACTCACTTCGATCGATCTCCTCGCATTGAGAATGGAAATGGAAATGCTCTCGCGTGAATGTGGAATGAATGGGAAGTTTAATCGAAAGCTATCTCGGGAGATGCTATGAAGATAAGGCTAAAGGGTGAGCTCGAGCTCTCCTTTCCTAGAAGTTGGCTTCACTCGATCGGCTCGAGTAGAATTGGCGTTTTGGCAAAGCTCAAAGCTTTTTACCTCATTTGGCAGAAATTAGTTTTCTCCCATTTTATCGCTCCTCCACCACCACCACCACTGCCATAATATTTTCGCTTTTTATGGCGATATTATTGCTGCCATTCGTGAATGACTTCATGATCGAGTGAGTGATCGAGTATTTATCTTCATTCATTCTTTCCAGGATTTTTGGCTCATGGGCTCTGCTCAGACCTAGAAAGGTCTTTAGTTTTTGGATGAGCATGAGCATATCCCTTATCGATCGATATGGATATCTTTAGGTTCAGTGGAGGGAAGGATTTTTTTGATGATAAGGGAAATCAAGATGTTAAAATGATGGACGGTCATTAATACGTATCCCCGGCACAATCGCCATCATTATGATAATGCAAATACTTAGAGCAAAGTCTCCATTCCAATTTTATCTATAATGGATATCTTACTGGTAGGTTTGTTGTCGCCGCGGAATGAATTTTCTTCCATAAATGGGAGCCAT
>JAHZNH010001273.1:0-12971 GCA_027744355.1 Tyrannoseira gladiata
TGGATGGGTTGAAAAGTAGGGGGAAATGAACATAAATAAAATGGGAGATAAGCAAAGTGCAGAAGAAGTAAAATTTCACGCGTATAATATTTCCTGCCAAAGCCAGGCCAGGCCAAACCCTGGCTTCGACTTCTTTCGCATCAACAGTATTCAGTATTTGCACGTACGCACGCATGCGAGCGAGCGGGTGAGCTTACAAATAAGGTTTAATCCTCCAGAAAGCATTACTTACTCCTGTCCAAGAATGGTTGCGCATCCAAAAAAGATATGAATAAGGAGTTGAAGAAAACTTAAGACGATTCAAAATGACTGGAGCAAGAAGGGAAAATTGAATTTATGCGATAAAATGGAGTTAGAAGAAAATAGCAAATGGAGGATAGAAAATTGATAAAAGTAAACTAAACACATACTCATTTCAATTAAGTAATTCAATCGATTCGAGTATTTTTTCACAATTTTTATGGACAATTGTCCAGTAATAGGGAAATCATAAAGATCTCTGCGCATAAAAACGGTATGCTCCAATATAAGTACGCTTGAGATTGGAGCGGTAAACATAATAAGCTTCTTCCCAAAAGAGTCCAGTACAGTTTTTAAAGGATTGGCTGTGTTGATTTTTGTAAACATAACCATAAGCAGGGCAATCAAATTAGGAGAGTGAAGGGGCTGATTTTAATAGTTGACTTCTTCGCACCACCACCATCACCACTCCAGTCCAATTCACTCCACTCCACGATTAAAATTTGACATGATGATGCTCCGCTTAAACGATCCGTGTTTTTCCGAGCAGCTTGAAATAATAATAGGGAGGGAAATCTTATGCTGTGTCTATCTGTGTGAGCGGAGCCATTTACAGGGATTTTTTTTGTTATTGTGGAGCTTCATTATCATTTACAGTATCGAAATCCCAGTGCACGGGAACGGCAACCCCACCGGATTTTAATGGAGTTTTTTGTGGAGAGGACAATGCAAATGGAGCGAGGAGAGCCGGGGAGAGGAAACTCCCCTCATTCTCTCCTCCACACCACCACCACACGATTACGATTTTATGTGCGTGGCTATTGCTTTCGCCTCACTCAGTTGGGTTTTGTTTCAGTGCTCAGGCAAAACTACAATATTGAATAAAATACGGAGCCGGAAAGAGTAAACGCGTTAGTACTCTCCTCATCCTTTAACTTTTTTCCTGTAACTTTGTTATTCAAGGAGGATCATGGAGCATGAAGGTATACCCTACTCCACTACTTATATTATACTCGTTCGTATTCATTCCTTAGGGTTTAGAATGGGCTTATTCTCCCTCCTATAGAGCTAATACTTCCGTTACCACATAGATAGTAAATATATATCCTCCCCCTGAAAATTTATTCGGGGGAATAGGGAACTACGAACTATTTACTTGCGTGTGTGTCACGTGTGTACCCTCAAACAGATATTAGTATCCTTTTACTCGTCACGTACTCCCCGTTTTTGTTGTGTGGTGTGGTGTCGGTGTCTCTCTCACCGAGAGAAGAAATCTGATGAATGCTAACAAAACACATTATGGTAATGCCCACGATAATGCTCCCATTCCGGTGACTTCGAAAAACTTGGGGCCGTTGACAACAAAAGATGATGATCGGAGGAGTCGAGTTCTCCAATCTGAATAATGATATAAGTAATTCCCTATGTTGAAGATGATCAAGCCAAGCGTCACTTCCGAAAGAAGTAAGTAAATATGCACCTCCACTTCTCCAGACGAGACACTAGAGCAAACAATCCAATCCAAACTTACTTAGTACTCTATTCACATGACAAAGCTGGGTTTGGCTTGGGTTGACCATTAAATTGCACAAGACCTCTAATTAAACTATCAAATGTTCATGGTATTGCTTACCTCCAAAGAATCATCTTTGTGAGTTTTGATTCAATGACGTCACTTGGCTCTCTGTATTTTTTAAAGATGGGAGGGATTACGGAACTTAAACTCGGTATTCGGTTCGGTAGTGAAAATAACTTACTTCAGCTATGCTACCACCACATCTCATGACATCGTTTTTAGCCAGTCAGGCAGATTTAATGAATGAGTAAAGGAACACTGAGGATGGAGGAGTAAAAGTAAACCCATTTGTGAAATTCAATATTTTCCAACGTCTCACGTTTCATAAATGAGGCTGTAAGTTGGGAGTAATGTGTCAATCAGTATTTGGAATGGAATTAAGGCTCTAGGTACTGTCCACTTTCACATTTTGTAACGACCAGAACCAACACCAATACCAGTGTCGCCAAAAGCTCCATAATAGAATATAGTTTACAAATTGCAGCGGTTTTTAAAACTCGAATTCCGGTTTTTGTGTAAAAAAAATGCGGATAGTGCAAGATGACTACAGGGCTAATGGTTTACATTAGGTTTGCATTGCATTATATGATGCGATAGTCAAGCTTCCTTCAAAACGGCTCAGTGACTGACAAAAGATTTGGAAAAAGTGGGAAGATCACTTCAAGTGTTCCGTCACATCACATAGGACAAAAAGTTTTTTTCGGGGATGTTGACAAGTACGAGATTAATGATGCTTTCTTTATTGCATGTGAAATGTGATATGGAAAGGTTGAAGGAGGAAGGGAGCAGTCAGTTTGTACATGATGGATGTAGTAATATTTGGGGATTCAGTGTTTTCCAGCAAAGAGAATTATTCATGGGAATGGATATGGATAGAATCCACTCCGCGCTCTATGTTGACTATAGTTATTATGCGAAGGAAAGGGTATTCAGCTATTCATACTAACATTTTTTGAGTAAATCAAGGGGGTCTCAAACTCAATTTTGGAATATATACTAACTGGAGATAAAAAATCACCATGTAGGGAACCATTTTCCCCATGTCTCAAACTGCAATGCCAATGGTTTTTTTAATTTGAGGAGCGATAAACGATTTATCTTAATGATTCTTCAAGAAAATACGGAGCTTAACTGAATTGGACAAAGTGTAAAGTAGATTTTTCGTAACTGTAATAAATTTTTTATTGTAGGTGACACGACTAATTAAATTAAACTTTATGAAATGTTCTTCAAATTCGATTGTATGTGGCCAATGTAATGGGACTTTGATTTATATGTTATTTGCTTCTGTCATTAATGCGTAGAATAGCTTAGATTAGTTTGACAGGAATGAATAACTTACTCAAAAATATTATTTGTTGAATTGCACAGTAAAAACATTTATTTATTGCGGTTTCATTATTAAGTATTCAATACTTAGGTTGACAGAATAGACCGGATGTCGATACGGGAAAAATAAAAATTGAAAAACAAATATGGAATGTTTAGTTCAACATTATATACTACAAAAATGATTTCTAAACTGCTCAGCCAATCACGAATTTACTTGGTTAAAGTAATCTTTTTGTCGTCTTTCTTCCAAAACAGCAAGATGAAACCGGTGACCACACAGAGGGATGTAATAACAATGAGTCCTTTGATCCAGACGCCTCTCCACATGCGAAATATTTGGATCTACGAAGAGGTTAAAAATTTTGCAATTTTACATTTCCATTCACAGTACCAATTATTAGAGATGTATTCAGATTAAGATTTGAAAAGGTTCTCACATTATCATTGACATTGACGCTCCTCGTCCTCACTCTATCTTTCTGGAGCTTCTTCAGGGAATTCTTCTGGTTCTGATTCTGACCTATCTTCTTCCTGTGGTGGTCGGCGGCATTGCTGTGGTGGAGTGCACGGCTTCCCATTTTGGAAGATGAAGATGTTTGTCTTCCTCCGCGTCAGTCGAGTCTTGATCAGCTTCTGATGAGCGAGAGACTGACAGCCGAGAGAAAAATGGATATACATTGGGAATGTCTTTAAAAACAGTATGGAAAGGATATATGGTCAGTGAATTATATGAATATTATCAGAATTAATTAATGAATGGAATAAGTATGGAATACAGTTAGTACTTTTCTGGAATCAAAAATATTTTGACAAGTCGATACACTGAAAGTAGAAAATGCTGTGCGAGGACAAGTGCAAGTTTGATAAGTATGGCTTGTATAAGTTTTGTTGGATACTGTTTCAGATGGGAAATTAAATACGTAGTTTGAATACAGCCGGCCGCACTGCGTACATGTATTACTCGAGTGCATAAGTTTTGTGACTTTTATTGCATCCTCCCTAGTGAACGAACTGTTGACCCCATTCTCGTTAATGTCAAATGAATGGGGTATTCATGAGTCAGCATCATTGTTTGGCATTTTATGATTTGTCAAAAATTAATGGCTGCCCAAGAGCAGGGGAAAATGCTTAGAAGATATATTTTAATTCTGCATATTAGTCAAGTGTTGGAAAAAGAATCGGCTTTCCAAACCTGAAACGAGATATGTATGACGCGTACCTACCTGTTCTAGTAGGATGATGGGAAGGAGCGGGAGTCATTGCGAATTGAAATCATGAAATAGAAATCATGTGAGCACTCAAAACACAATGTCATTGAGTCATTATATAATGTTATGTGCGATTGTGATACCAATGGACGCATGTTGCCACGATGTTTTCCCTGGTCACAATTCCGATCTAAGCCAAATTGTAGAACAGAGTAGACAACAGCAAATCACTTATGGACTTATTACAATTATTTTTGGGTATAAAATCCTATAGGTAGATTAAAATTACAGTACTTTAAAATATGTATTTATTTATTCTCTTGCATTATGTCCATTGACGGAATTAAAGACAGATTCGAAGCGCTTCAACCTAGCGCTTACCAAAATTCCTCGTATCAAAAAAATCAGAACAGTGGCATGTGGCTTCGCTTGTTCGCTTGCACATTCAAAAAATCGGCAAAAAATGTTCCATCTCCATCCTTCTCAATCAGCTCGGCTGGCTTGAACTGCTGAAAGTGCAACTTCATTCTCAGCCCCAGCCTACAGACAAGTTAAGAAGAAGTAAGTGGCATTAGTTTCTTTATTTCACTGGATTAAAATGGGAAAAGAACAGTGAAGTTATGTGCTTTCCTCATTCTCCTCAATTCATAATGATGAGAGTCTGTGACTCTGTCTGAAGGCGAGAGGGAAAAAGTTGGGAGAAAGAAGAAAAAGAATCGTTTGTCCCCTTCCTCCGTTACTGCGTTTCTCCGAGGAAAAGGTTTAGTCGGTGTTTACTCGATGCTTGACTCCTTTTCAGTCGCCACCACCACACCACACCAGGACGATATTCTCTTGCTGGAGTTGGAGCCAAAGCCAACCTCTCAAGGGCCCTAGTCTTCCAGTCCCCTACAGTAGGAATGGATAAAGGATAGCCCGAGTAAAATAGTCACTCCTCAAGTGAAGTCAGATTGGCCTAAAACACAAGAATCATCGTCATCATCATCATCACAATCGCCATCAGCATCGGGAGAGAGGAGAAAGTGAATGCTTAAGGAGGAAAAAAACTCTTGAACAAACAACTACAACTTTTACAACTCAAATCTATTCTTTAATAGAACTTTACTGACTTAAAAAAAAGACTCCTGCTTACTTAACTCCACTCCACTCAACTCATGCAACTTTTGAGCGTAGCAAAACCTTATGCTACTGAACTGAACTTCTGAATTGAAGCGATACTTGCTCTGACTCTTGCTCATATTTATGTTCTGGCTCTCCGGGAGGGAGAAAGTATTTTTTAAAAGTGTACATCATTAGTATTACACCGGAGAGGGTAAAAATTGCGGGATAAAAAATTGTGTTTTTAAATAACAATCACACCACCCCTTACCACATACCTCGCTTGGATACCACCAATACAATACAATGCCACTATAAGTAGTAGTACTGCGTACTTATGGTACATCCTCTGTTCTATTCAGTTCTCCAGGAATTCCTTATGCTGGAAACTGGCCTTTGTCTGCCTATACTGAACTCACTCACTGAGCTCCATCCTTTTATTTAGGTACTACTGAGGTATTGTATTCGTCCTCTTCTTGCTGAGGTGAAAAAAAGGAAGGGAAAAAATGGGAGCGAGTGAGAGGGAAAGTGCTTTTACAAGTTGTGGATGTGGATGCAAATTAGTAGATTCATTACCATTCTCCTTGGAACAAACCCATGCAGCTCGCTCCAGTAGGTAGTGTACTGGAGGATGGGACTGCTGTGCTGAAACCAATTTTTACAAAAAAAGAGGATAAATTCATACTTTCTGGCTTCAGGGAAAGTTCCCTGCATTTAGTACACTGGGCCCGAGAGCGGAATTCCATCCTGGTTTTTTGAAAAACAATGGGAAAAGGAAAGTTTGAAAAGTAAATAATAATAAAAATAATAACAAGGATAATCAAAAAAGGAGTACCAGTTGTGGAGTGGAGTGGGAGCTGCAGGGAAGTTTTTTTGTGTTGCGGAGTAAATTGGAAAGAAACAAGGGAGGAAGATGAAGAGGAGCAGGATGCTTTCACTTTTTTCTCAACTTCTAAATTGAATGAATACCTACACATTCAAATGCGCTTATATAAAGGAGTTCTCCCCTGAATGAGACGCAATTTAACTCATTTAAGGGCTCCGTAATGTCACCTACGTAAAAAAAGTCGAGGTAATGACGGAGGTTTTTCCCCACAGGGAATTGTGAGCTTGTTGGAAGGCATCCTCAAATGATGTCTTCATTACATTGCAATTATTTCCGCAAGTCGGATTAAGTTTTCCAGCGAAATATTTACATATTTTTTGAGGAAGATCTTATTACGAGATTTCCTAATTTTCTGCGGAATCCGGCTGACTACCAACAACAGAGGTTGATGTAATCTAACTCTAATTTATTTATAAGAAATGCGCGTGCTTCTTCTTATCCTACCCAAATTAACTCGGGAACGGAAGAAATACGTATTCACTAGCTGAAGAATTTCACTCGTCCCACTCCGCCAAGCCAAGCCAAGCCAATCAGTAAGAAGTGAAATGAGTGAAGGAGTTCAACTGAAATCCCATTTCGGTTCCCAGGAAGAAAAAAATGCCTAATTTCGGGTATATCGTCGATGGATTTATCTATTCCATTGCCAATGCCAAGCTTATAACATATGTACCTACATACATGCTCGATGTTATATCATCCAATTCGTAATGCGGCATTGCGTAACTCCTTCCGGGAACAACGGAATGGGATTCAATTCATTTCAGCTCAGCCCACATCAGCTCCGAATTCATAAGATGGGAGCCCACACGTAAGTAGAAATGCCGAGAGTCAAGTACAAGTACCGCATTCTGGCCATCCAGGTTTATAACAACTCACAATCCTTAATAGTTCACTTGTTAGTCAACAAAACCATGTAAACATTTTTATGTGGATATATCCTCTAGTTCAGCATTTGTTCGGGGGAGATTCCCGGAATTAATCTAATTTCACGGCGACTGAATGTCCAGTGCCAGATCAACTCATGCTCATTGTGATTGAAAAACAAGTTTAATGATGGATGGGCGATGGGCATCATCATGATGTCAATCCCAGGGAAAGTTAACCCAAGTATGTTTGTAGTTTTGTTAACTTTCGGTCATATGAAAATCGATCCGAGCAAAACAAAAAGAAAGTATCTTATCTAACCACGATCATATTACAATACAATATCAACCACTTTAATGGGTCAAAGTTACTTCGTGGGTAATTTTTTCGCCCCCAAAATTTCAAAAAAGCAGTTCCACTCCCACCAAAATGATAAGCAATGTACTTTTCAAAACTTACCTTCCTCCCAAAATACTTGGATTGTTTACCGCGGACAAACTATCTCGAGTGTACAAAGCATAGATGAGAACATACTTGACCGAGGTGGATTCTCTTTTGAATACGATTTTCTTGTGGGGAAACACGGCCTTTTTAATAGTGTGTGCACGATATGAATGCAAAAAAACTTCCGGGCTGAGTTTATTCATTCACTCTCTTATTCATTCATTCATGTACCAATTTCTATAACTTTCTTTTCTTCTACGCAGCAGAGAGCAGAATTGCATTGCGTTTTTGGGGAAAACACGTAGAAAAATACAGGAGTTGGTAGTTTGGCTGGTTGGTTGGTAAATACAAACCCAACTTTGCTCCACACGCTCAAGCATGCATGCATCCTACACAATCCAAGCCAATCCCAACTCACTCCAGCTAGCCAATTCACCAAAGAAAAAAACGCACGCAGCTAGCTAGCGAGCAAGCGAGAGAGAGAGAGATACGGAACCCTGGAAATCGAAAAAAAACTTCTTCTCATTCTCCTTCTCTGAATCGGTGTGAGGGAGAAGGGAAGGGAAAAAACATTCCAAATCGTGATCCGGAATAAATTATTCACGCAATAAGACAACTAGACTTTTGTACTGCAAACACGGAACGGAATTCTCCGCTTTCGTTCTTAAAGACACCCGACAAGAACAAAGTTCTTTACGCTACTCTCTCTCTCTCTCGCTCGACACATTCCTTTTTTATTTCCCCCTAAAGCTCTGCTCTGAGAAAAAATATAATAATCCAATCCAATGTAAACTACTAGTACGGTGTACCTAGTACGGAGTATCTATTTATCTGGTAGTGGCTCCACTCCCAAGGTTTATACAGAGTATGATATGGAAATGCAAAAAGGTGTATTTTTTCCTCCCTGCCATTTTTCGTTATTAGAAAATAAGGCACATTACAATATCCCGGTAGAATTTAAATGTGGAAATTATGTGGGCTGCCATGACATTGTAGGTAGTGACTGGGAAGGAAGACAGGTGCTGCGCCACCATAACTGACTACTCAGACTCAAATCTGCTCGTGACAAAATACAAGGCACCGGATCAAAATTGGAGTTTACGAATCTCATTGCATATTGAATTGCCTGACAGGGAAGCTAACACCTTTATCTTACCTCTTCAGGGAAGGAAAACAAACTTTTTTTTGGTAGAATCGGATTTTTGTGGATGGAATTTGGATTCCGGCTGAATTTGCATGGACAAAAGTTAACTTGCTTAAGAAGCATGAATAAGACGAAGAAAAATATTTAATAAACTTTGGCTTAAATTCGGCTTTTACGTAACAAAAACAATATTAATCAGCCACCACTCGTGTTTTTGTTTTTGTAACGTACCGTGAGCTGAATAATTAAATTATAAAATGAAGGATTCATCACAAAAATCATCTCAAGTTTCAGTGGCTATCATTGTTTTACTTAAGTATCGTATTGAGTAATTAAGGCATTCTGGAGCGCGGAACTTTCTTTTCACAGCAGATTCTATTTAGCCATTGACACATGAACACTTCATCGTTATCATGATCCATGTCATGTCTACACTTAAGTATTTACACTAGTTCTCGCTCTCGCTCACATTCCATTTTACTTATTTTTGATTCCCTTCACTCAACCCAACACAATCCCTTTTCTAATGGATTCAATTCCTCCTTAAGCACTACTTAAAGCGGGCTTACGTCGTAAATGAATCATAAAACAAGATGAATTTAAAGCATAATAGGTTGAGCATGATGATGACTGATCATATTATAATTCACTTTTTCATCTTCTCATCATCATCAATACAATATACACAACGCACCACACCATCGACAGGCAAAAGTGAAGCCAAAGCCATACCAAGCCAGCAAGCAACCAGAACCAGAAGGGGGAAAAATATCCCCTTGAGGCTGATGCTTTTCATCTCTCTATCCAAAGCCGGAGCCGGGAACGCACAATAAGCTGCTCTATTGATAAGATATAGGAGTGGAGTGAGTGAGTGAGTGAATAGATGCAATATAGAAAGCAGATAGATTTTTTTTACTGAAGTAGTAGTTTCCTCAAGGCATTTTTCTCATCACGTCATGAAATCCATAAAAATGTTGAAAGATGTAGTTTTTTATTCACCTTTTTATCTTCTGCGTACAAGTATCGCTGTAACATCAAATATAATCTGGGAGGAAGAGCACATAGGCACACACAAGAACTGGGGATGCATCATGCATGCTTGCTTGCTTTTTTATGGTTGTTGTAAAACCATGATTGTTTGCCTGCTGCCAGCAGCAGATCATCAATATTGTGTGTTTTATGCATCATCCTCGCACAACACAGCTCCGCAGAGCCTTAGCTTGGCTTTGCTTGGCGTTATTATTTTTTCGGGGAAGGAGGAAAAAAATTATTCCCATTAAAAGGCTTTTTTACCTGAATATTAAATCCATTTATGAATAATTTTGAGGTATTTGAGAATGAAGCCATAGAAGGAGTAGTAGTGTGGCATAATCTCTCCCGGTGAAAAAAAGGCCGGGAGTTGGGTTGGGAGTTGTTTTCCTGAGGAAAGGGAATGGAATGGAGTGGAGCGAGCAGCAACAACAACCGACCGAGGGAAAAAAACTTCTTTTTTTGGGGGGGGATCCACAGAGTTAAAAAAGGAAATGGATTGCTCCTTAGCCGCGAATTACACTCGAATGTAAAGTGGGAGTGGATGCGGAGGACGGAGGATAATACTTGAGATTGGAATGGAATGGATTGCACTGGGTGAGTTTTAGGACTGGAGTTATTAAATCCATTTATGAATAATTTTGAGGTATTTGAGAATGAAGCCATAGAAGGAGTAGTAGTGTGGCATAATCTCTCCCGGTGAAAAAAAAGGCCGGGAGTTGGGTTGGGAGTTGTTTTCCTGAGGAAGGGGAATGGAATGGAGTGGAGCGAGCAGCAACAGCAACCGACCGAGGGAAAAAAAAACTTCTTTTTTTGGTGGAAATCCACAGAGTTAAAAACGGAAATGGATTGCTCCTTAGCCTCGAATTACACTCGAATGTAAAGTGGGAGTGGATGCGGAGGACGGAGGATAATACTTGAGATTGGAATGGAATGGATTGCACTGGGTGAGTTTTCTGGAGGAGGAAAAAACATAGATCATACTGTTCCGAACTTGAAGAAATGCGAGAGGAAGGTATACCTGAGTGAATACTGAATACTCACGCGTGGGGACATGGAACTGATACTTATACGGAGATGGGGATAAACATACATAATGCATGTAGAATTTTTTCGTAGGAAATGAAGATTCTGGAGAATGGGATGGTGTTATATTACACGCATTAATGCTTCAAATTGAAACAGAGAAACTTTAACCAAAGCATTAAATGAGCATTAATTTTTCTGTACACAGATCAATCTTCATCAGAGCATTCAAATTAAAATGAGAGATTCAATTGCCCATAGTACGAAATTGTACCATTCTCGAAATATTCAATTTAATAGATAAAGTTGTAGTCAGTTGTAATTTTGCAATTCGCCTGCACACAATGTATCGTTTGAGATTTTATCCACAAACATTACTTTATTTCATTTTCACAACCACAAGGAGGATTATTCATGCCTGGACAAAAAGAAAATTGGGCGAGTTTCTGGTATACCTGCCTCTTTATGGTGTTGTTTTTTTTAACAGTAAGTGAAAGAAGATGGGTATCGTTATCGTCCAAATTCGTTGGTCTGTTCCGTTCTGGTTTCTGTTTTTTATTAGTACCATCCTCGTCGGTTGGATAGTTTTTGCTTCCCTAGTCTATTGGGTTGTTTTGTAGATTGCATGACAGGAAAAAATCGAAAAAAACTGCTCAGGAGGACGCAGTCCAGACTATTCCATTCCATGGGAGAGAAGAAGGCATCGCATCGCTTCTCCGGTTCTCTGGAAAATGGAGTTTCCTCTCCCGTTTCATTTTTTTGTAAAACTGCACTGCGGTGAGATCGCTTCCACTTCCAGAGAAAAAGTTCCAGAGAAGATTGTTCCTTTTCTTTCGACCTGAATAGCAACAAAAAACTGGAGGGGGAGTATACCCATCCAACTCTCAGGGAGGGAATACCTTAGCTGGGAGAAGTATGTATGTACATAAATATATAAGTGGTCTTGATGGACTATTAGATATACTTACTCGATATAACTCCTGGAGCGAAAGGTGTGGGCCATGCCATATCGCTTTTAAGAGTGTATTACAATGTTACAGTGTAGATTTTCGTTGTAGCTCCAGGGCTCGCTTTGCTTTACTCCTCGCGGCCTTTTTGGAAGCGATTTATTTAGCACAGATGTTATGTTCTGCTGGTGGTAGAAAAATACAGCGGTGGTGGTGAGACGGTGGCGGTGGTGTAAGTATCGCATCACATAGTGGAAGTTTTTTTATGGGTGAAGTCATTATAAAAAATATGAACACAAACAAGCACTTAGAGTAATTGACCGTCTCAAACCCCTACAAAAGCAGAAGAAGAGGAGAGCTTCGATAAGTTTTCCCCTGCACCCCACTTCAGATCCCACTGTAATATTACATACTAGTGCCTCACCTACAACAATAATAAATGGATAATTTGAAATACGAGAGGAGAGCCGAGAAAAGATTAAAATGAACGTTGCACCAAACCAAACCAAAACCAACCACGGAAGCAATAGGAAGAGCAGTAGTAGTAGGGAACGAATGAATTCATTTCTGAAACTGTCTCCCTAAATTGAGATAAATTTTATGGGGAGAGTGGAGCAAGAGCAAGAAGTATGCACCCCACAATATCTTCTCTTTCTCCTAACGGTATACTGGCAAGGAAGTATAACATTTAGCGCCTGCTAAGTTGACGCTGCCTCCTCCTGGAGAGAAAAAATATTACGCGGTAGTTACATTCCATTACATTGATATCAGATAAAAAAAGAGTCTTTACCTTTTTTTCAAGGAATTTTGGGGAAAAATATGGGAGAAAACCTTTTGTCCTTTATAAGTACTTACTTACATGCGTGGAGAAACGATGTAGCTGAGAAGACACCGAGTGGGTGGTATGGTGGGTGGGATTATGCGATGGAAACGGAAAAATTGGACTTGTAAGTCAGGAGACAGGAAACCCACGCAGTTTTGCCAAGGGATTTATTTTCTGAATGAGTGAATATCTATAACATATCCTATCGAATTCCCCGGGGTTGAGAAAGGTTAATAGCAATATGTGGGGTTGTGAATGTGATGCAATTTTATTCAGAAAATAAGTTTTAGAAGAAAAAGTTGAGTAGGTGAATTCACTGGTTTTCATCATTTCTCCTACTTTACTGTATTCATT
>JAHZNH010001274.1:0-10434 GCA_027744355.1 Tyrannoseira gladiata
CACCAACCTTGCATCTGCGTTTCCGACAACTTCGACTGAATCTTCAAGGAGTCCAAGGACTGCCGAATCGAGTCAAAGTCACTCGACATCTCTCCAATTTTGGGAATAGGGGTGCTCCCCTGGGTCGGTGAAATTCCTTCCATACTCATTTCCGTCGAGAGCGAGCTCGGCTCCTGGTCTATTAATTTTGATCGCTCCGGATGATGAAGACCACCTGCGCCTTCCTCGCTTATTCCTTGATGGAGGTGGTGAGTGTTGTGCGCTTCCTCTGGCTTCCCGGCACTTGTGCAAACACTGTGCAGCGCCACTGACGACGACGACGAGGGCGAAGGTGTTGCTCCTGCTGATGATGATGATGTAACGATCCCGACAGCACTACTACCACTAGGCTTAGTCACTCCCTGCCAAGTCCACACACAAATCATACGAGTAATTAGTCAAAAGTAGCACTAATCATGGAAAATAATGATGATGATGCATATAGTTCAAGCATTCATGATCAGTCTTCTGATGTCACCCCTTCTAAGTCTCAGTGTGCCCCAAATTGCAAAGAATCGACTCTGACTCTGCTTCAAAGCCAAGCAATAATCGTCGTGACCACGGCCTATCTACGTATTAAATCTCAGAATTCTTTGACGCTCCAGAAATTCACCAACAGCGCCTCTGGAGACAGCCTCTCAAATCTCACGTTCATTATTATGAATGAATGTGGAGGCCTCCTTCTGAACGGAAATTGCGTTAGCGAGTGAGTACGTCTTAACCTAACTAACTTGGAGTGTTCCGCTCCATCACGCGGGTCCTTATAGGGAATCTCTTCACTATTTAACATGTACATACATATACTTATATTTACTCTATATTTCTTGTGTCGTGTGGTTCGGTTGGCAGCTGAAAGTAAGTATTGGGGAAAGATCAAGAGAGCACTTCAAAGTGCCAAGAGAAATGCCTAACCCCTTGCCTCCACCTCCCTTTTGTTTTTCTTAGGCCAAGTAAGTAGTGAGTTCTTTAGACTTTCAAGAGGAACGAATTCCTCTCTCTTCTGCTCTTCTTGACTCCACTAACGGACTTTGTGATCATTCCTTCAGCATTGAAATATTCCGTCCAAAAGGAGAATTATATGAGTCCAAGGCTACCTCACTTTCTCTTGCTGATGCCCTTTCTGAGTTTTGAAACGACGTGGATGAAAGGGACTCCTGCTTTGAAGATACTAAGTATTTATAT
Organism: Tyrannoseira gladiata; assembly: GCA_027744355.1. NCBI lineage: Eukaryota > Metazoa > Arthropoda > Collembola > Entomobryomorpha > Entomobryidae > Tyrannoseira > Tyrannoseira gladiata. The sequence continues at coordinate 1,222 of JAHZNH010001274.1, forward strand.
TTATTTGTGGGATCACTTCAAGTTCTTCTTCACCTGGTCCTGGTTCTGGTTCTGATGCTGTCCGCAAGACTGCCGTGAGATGAAAATACTTTTTTTTATAGTACCAAGGACCACACAATAAATACTCCTGACTTCCTTCCCGATTCTTTCGCGGCGAGCCTGGCAACTGAAGGGGAAAGTGAAGGGACAGCGGAAAAACATGATGCGGCTCTACCATTCATTCGGCTCTAGGCTGCATCGCATCGCATCTCATTTCATTTCAAAGGGACTTCAAAGTCTCTGTCTCTCTCAATGAGCACTAGATACTTACGTAAGTACATATCGACTTGTACGCTTAGGAGCTGTCCACATCCAACGTCACGCAAATTTCGAGATTTTTTTAAGGACCTCCACCCACCTCATACATTGTTGGATAGGGTAAATGAAGCATTGCATGTCACGCACAGCCTCAATCCCGCACCCAACCTTTTGTCAAACGTTTGATATGGACAGCCCCTCACTGTCTTTCTACTCCCCCTGTTCAGTGGGCATCCGCAGGCACGTCATGGAAAAGGAAATATGTAATGCGACTTGCTTGCTTGTGTTTTTTTGCTTTTCCTCGTTGCCTGGCTCTCGCTTCATCATGTTTTTCGCGTGGGCGAACAATCTTATTTTCCCTTTCATCCTTCCACTTCCTCCGCCCATCACATCACTACTTACTAAATACTTCACCGTTCACCTTCAATTCTCAATCAAGGGAGCTTTACGAGCATCTTAATTTTTCCCTGTGCACGGAGAAACTTCCGTTGCTGAAGAATAAGGCAGGCTCAAAATCGGAGAGAATGGATTCGGGGGAATTTCGTTCCCCTAATCGAAAAGGCTTAAAATCTACCATTATTATGATTTGCTCATTTGATTGACTGTAATCCGACAGTCAGGAAGCGCACGAGTAACTCCAAAGCGGACAGCTTCTCTTTACCTGCGGTTGGGGGAACAAGTTTAAAAATAGCTTTCAACTTACCCGATTCAGGTCGGTAATCCATTTTCTCAGGTTGGAAAAGGGCTGCTTAATTATTTCTCGGTAATCACTCATCACATAATGCATAATCCGGCGCTCGCGATCCTAACCTTGAATCTTCAGCGTTGAGTTGAGTCGAGAGACTGTACCTGGACAAAGGGAAGAAGAGAGAATGAATTTGGATTATGGATGGATGGATGGATGGTTCGTGCGATCGAAACAAACTAATTATACGTGAGTAATTGGACTGACTGAGCGAGTGAGTGAGTGAGTGGAGTGGGGACGGGAGGAGTTTTCATGCCACAACTCTTGCCTCCATCATCCATCCTTACACATGTATGCCTTGTTATTTACTCGACTCCGACTCGTATTTTTTTAGTGTCCGGGAATGACAGGATCGTAATGAATCATTGAATCGATCAAATTACCATCGTACGGAATAAAAGCAGTTTTTATTTCCCGTTTTCATTATGCCATTCGCATGTGACGTGTTTTCAGTGGCCTGTGTCAGAGTGCCCCACATAGGTTTTTCCAGCGAGAATAAGTAAGTAGATAGATGTGATCATCCAGTCAGATCAGATCCTTCCCTGAGCAATGACGATCAGTTATCACTTCGCCCCAGGCCCAAGTAAGTATCCCTTCCAGCTACATAAGTACTTTCACTTTGATAGGCGAATCTCTCCATTACTTATTTATTGTACTGCCGTGATACTGTAGTGAAGTGAAAGTGATATCGTCGTGATTGCATAAACAACCAAACAAGCCTCCTTATTATTCCAGTCCAGGCAGCAGAGCTAGAGCTAGAGCTTTCGTTTCAGCTCAGGTGCTCCTCCGGACGTGATCGTAATCGTTATGGTCGCATGAAAATACGGAAGTCTCGGATGGATGGATGGGGAAGGCCGTAAATTTTTATGACGTTGCGGGAGCTCAACTCTCCAGAACATCCCTCCCATTAAAAGTATTGATGCCTGGATAAATAGACGCGCTAATAATATAGGTAATACAAAGACTACTCAAAGGCAAGCGTGGGTTTGGGATCATCCATATAGTACGTAAGGCAAAAACAATCGATTTTTCGGATCCTCCACACCCTCCCATGTCACGCTTTTTTGCGATAAGCGTCAATACAGAATGTCACGGTCGCCCCTGACACCCCACCCCAATCGACGTTACATACTAAATGGATTGGCCCTTTACAACATATATTAGGAGCAAAATAATAATCTGATAGGAGTTTGAAACAAAGCTTCCAAAGGATGGAGTGCGCAATTCATGACAAACAGAAACGAAAGGGGTTCAGAGTGAAGATTCGGAATTAGAGCGCGTCACACCACACGGCACTCACTTCAGCGGAGCATTTAGCGATTAACGACCTACCAGTACCAGAGCGCCCACTAAAAACATTCTTATTAAGCTGGGGAGTTTTTACGGAGGCAGCTCTCAGCTCTCCCGTTCGCGAGAAAATGGGGGAGGATGGCATGACTACAGAATGATGATGTTGCTTTTACGACCTCCCCACTTTATTTTTTATTGCATTTCCAGAGATAAAACTTTCGCTTGGGTGGGCTGTAAAAAGGAAATTGGAGGAGGAAAGGTAGGGAGAAGCGCAACTATGGAAATGAGCAGACAATCCGAATCCGAATCTCGGTGCAGTCCCTGAGCAGATTCAACAAGCGCATTCTGGAAATACTCTGGAAGTATTCCAGGCAGTGAATTCAATGAGCTTAATCTTGAGAAAAAAAGGAGAGGAGTCTGAGGAACCCCTGAAACAACCAACATCCGTAAGACATACTCAAACAAGTCCTTAGTTGGATGTTATGGATCATCCCATAAGCTACGTCCAAAAGATGTCGAACGCACCGCATAAATTGGACAAGGATTTTTATCATAACGATGTTATCCATACGACATCCAGAGCATATCCCTCACTGATGTTGCATCACAGATGATGCAACGCGAATTGGCATTTCATGTTTACATTTCCAAGTGTGAGTGCAAGAGCAAAATGTCTCAAAAATTAAATATTTAGTAAAATGTGAATCAGTGAAATCGGAAAGAACGAAATAGAGCAATTCTTGAGTTTATAGTTAAGAACAAATATAGTTTTTGTTCCCGATACAGAAACCAATAAATTAGAAATAAGTTAGCCTGAGCAAGTTATTGAATCAATCATAGTTGTTGGAGATCAGTCGGACAGTTATGATTTTGGTGATTGAAGTGAAAAGGTGATAACGAAACGGACGACGCTAAAAGTTAAATCTTTAGTTTAACCATTAATTAGTTTTTTGGTCTATTCATAAACCATAAGCTGGCTTGTCGATCGTTCAGTTCAATGTTCGAGGAATGAAAGGCAACGTAAGGTTTCTGGAACAAACTCTTGAGGAATTCCTAAAGGTAAGACTTTAAAGAAATGATGACTATTTGTAAATATTCATCGATCGTATTGTTCAAACGCAGTGTTATTCTCTACAATCTTATTCCGAGACAAAAAGGGAATTGGCTGGCAAAAACCAGAGTGCGGACTGGCTCAAAGGAAAAGATCATCCCCGTTTAATTTAATTTACTCTTTGATTCATTAATTGTTGTTAATAAATACATATTTAACTTAAATTGCTGTTATCTGTTGTTGTTTACTTCATTTGTAATGATATCAGCATTAGCAAATATTGTCATCTCAAACACATCCAAGAGAGGTCCGTGTTTGGATTAGTACATCCTTTCATGGACGTCCTCGCGACATGTATTGGATCATCCATTTGTACTCGAATATGACACGATATTTGGAAATAGGCACATCCGTGGGATGTCACATAGATTAAGTAGAGCCTAACAAGGACATCCTAGGGACAATACTTTGTCCATGCAAAATGTCTAAAGGATGTCTTACGGATGGTTTCTTGTTTCAGGGGAGATATTTGGAAATAGGCACATCCGTGGGATGTCACATAGATTAAGTAGAGCCTAACAAGGACATCCTAGGGACAATACTTTGTCCATGCAAAATGTCTAAAGGATGTCTTACGGATAGTTTCTTGTTTCAGGGGTCTGGTACTTTTATTTAGACCTTACGGTATAATCATCTCCTCATCATTGTATGGATATTTAGAATTTATTTTTAAATTGAGATATCTTATTCCCTTCACGGAACTTTGCTGGGGACAAAAATTAATTATCTTGACATTAATGCCGCCTTAATGGCTCGTGGGGTAATTACCCACCTCTGCGCATATAAAATTTCTTAAGGTTTTTTCTATTCTTCTCTCGTTTTTTACGTCCGCCTGACAAAACATTAAAAATAGTTTTGAAATCTACTTGATCGCTTCATAATTTATTTATCATCAGGCAGTAGAAAGGGGTAATTAAAGACACCATTTTACCGTAAAATGATGGTGTTTTTAACTCGTGCCGTAGTGTCAGTCAATTTCTTGTGTTCGAGAATAGTAGAACACCCTAGGGATTTTCTTGTTTGCTCACGCTACCTCATCATAACTAACGACGTTTCATTCAGCTACAGTGGTGTATTCTGTAGCCTATGGCATTGGTGTTGGTACTCGTTACTTCTGTTAGTTCATGCCACTATGGCGTTTGTGTCGTGTCATGTCAGTTATTCTTGCATTGAAGTGCAGTTGTAAGGTATCGCTTCTGCTGGTGCTAAGTATTTATTTTTTTTCAGAGAAAACTCATTTTTCCCAAAGAAATTATTCTTCCCCGCAACACAAGGTTTTTTAAAAGGATGGAGGAGCGACTTATTTATTTTTGAAAAAAATCAGTATTGCATCGTAAAAAGTAAAAAATAGTCAACTCCCTTTGTGTTTTTATTTACTTTATGAACCTGATGATGATGATGACGAAGGGTGTGAGTATGGCGAAATTATTGTAGAGATGCCTAAAGTACAGTTGCGTTTTCGTCATACTCAGAATGGTACAGTGACAAAAAATAATAGTAGTGTATGTTTTAAATGTTGCGATCAGAGTCTAAAGTCGACATCAACATCCTGTCATTGTTTCATTGATAAGAAAAAAACTCGTAGGACTCATTTTCTCTGCCTATTCCCAAGTATGCTGAAATGAGTGAGTGAGTGAGCGATGGATTTCTGTTAGATCACTTATTGTTTTGTATGTCGAATAGGGTATACTATGAGGTGCCTTGTCATTCTGGGGCAGATATTTTTTTGAGAAAATATTATGGTAGCTACATTAAAGTCTTATCTGATTCATCATCGTGCTCGTCATTCGTCATCCATCATGAAATGTAAGATATTTTTTATGACATCTGAAAAAATATACGACTGCTAGCTTAGCCTTACAGAACGCTCCTCCTCCTAGTGAATTGAATAAGAAATCAAGAAATGTAATTGTAAGGAGTAATTATTATTACAGATAGAGATAGGAGAAGGAAAGGAATAAAGTCCTCAGGAGGACTTTATCGCGAGTTCCCAGACGTATAAACTAATTAGAATACAAAGTGCGCAAAACTCCATTTTCTAAGTCTGTCAAAAGCTTCGACATGAAAAAAATGGGATAATTCACTCGCATATGAAGATAGTGTAAGAAGATTGCATGCGTACAAGCCAGTAAGCGCATTTACAACTGTGAAATGTGTGTGACTTTATAAGAATATATGAGAATATTATAATGCGTGGGGAGAAACGAGTGCATATTGTTAATTGCAATGTGGATTAGGAATAGGAATTTACCTACTTATATGGTACAGAAAATTATCGATAATGTATTTTACTAATTCTTTCATCATATCTGATGATGTTCAGGCATGAATAATAATGCAGGAGTGTTTACCTGTTCTGGGGCTCTCGTTACTTTACCCAGGGGGAGCAGTGATAAATGCTAGATTCGATTCAGGAAGTTCCCTAGAGCGGAGCGTCTTGAGGGAGTAAGGGAATGGGAAGCCACTTACTTACTTATCGTCTTGTATTAAGTATTGTCGATGTTAACTTTGCTAAAGGCACATTTGGATTTTTACTAGAATCTATATCAGCCACGGCAGTCAATATGGGGCTTTTGCATGTGGCATGGCATTACATCACACAAATCTTGTATTAAGTATTGTCGATGTTAACTTTGCTAAAGGCACATTTGGATTTTTACTAGAATCTATATCAGCCACGGCAGTCAATATGGGGCTTTTGCATGTGGCATGGCATCGCATCACACAATAAAAACTTTGATGATGATCATGATAGTAAAAATCGGCTGTTAAAGTGATGGGTGCTTGGGGACTGACTGCACACCAGTTAGAATTTTCATTTTTTGCAATTTTCTCACGAAATGTCAAAAGTTGAGGTCTGATGGCGAAAGAGTAATAAGTTCCCATAAGTTCCGTTATTGAGCTGGTGCGATGCCCATAAACTCCTTTACTGAAAGTAAAAATGGGGCGATGGGGTATCACAGAAAATGTTTGAGAGATGATAATGCTTATGGTGTGCGTATTAAAGATAAATATGGGCATCTTAAAAGGTCCAAGAGTCATCGCATCATATTCAGTGAGTCAGTGGGGTCGAGGAGTTGTTTAGGTTCTGTATTTATTTTTTGAATTGAAAACGTAGTCAACGAGCAGAACAAAGCGGTTACGTTATGTGATTCCAATAATAAGGCCCATCCATTTTTTGGCCATGGCTGAGCGGACAAATTTCAAGAAAGAAAATTGGGATGATGCTTTAAAAAAAATAATGGTTCTCATCACCATCATCATCATCCATATTGTTCCTCCAATAATAGCTCGTAATAGCATTTCGAATTTTTTATGATCTACAAAATTATCATTTGATTGCACCAGTATCATCCCCAAATTATTGCTGCGTGCTGTTCTTTCTTCTTGGGGGTGAGAAACTGACTGAGTANAAAAAAATAATGGTTCTCATCACCATCATCATCATCCATATTGTTCCTCCAATAATAGCTCGTAATAGCATTTCGAATTTTTTATGATCTACAAAATTATCATTTGATTGCACCAGTATCATCCCCAAATTATTGCTGCGTGCTGTTCTTTCTTCTTGGGGGTGAGAAACTGACTGAGTAAGTGAGTGCACGAAGGCAAAATTATGATATGATAAGTTAAAGACTGTAGGACTTCCATTATTTAAAATCAACCAAGCTCAATAATAGCTATGGATTGCTTTGATAAAGTGCGTTGCTCTTGATGAGTACAAAAATGCAGTTGGTATTTCAAGAAAAAAATAGAAATTGGTTGTGTACCTACATGAAAAAATATTATGTTGAAGTAAGACGATAAATACGTACGTGCACACGATCTCTTGATTGAACACAATCACCATCTCATTGTTGTTCAACCGACGAGCTAATAAAAAAAATTGAAACTTTACTCGTGTTTTTGAAGATGTTTCACAAGCAAATTCCATCGATGCATTGTAGGTCAAACGATAGTTTTTTTGGGTTATATTTACAACCTCCCTCTTAAGTAGTTTGTGCAACCGTGAAGTAATGATGTGATGTAGGGGGAGGGGAAGATGATACTATACAAAGCCACACACTCACATTCTATGAACACTTTTTTTATCGTACTTTACCATCCTGCCTGAACGGGCACACTTGTTGCGTGGTATAGCTTTCCTGCAGCGCACAAGGATTCACTTGGCCTTTGTGAAAACGCCAGAGAAAATGCGTGGCTCCAACCACTAATTAATTTGCATTAAATAAGTCAGTCAGTCAGACAAGGCAGACAGTGTGCGTTGGGAACCGAAGGATTTCCGTTTTGATCGAGTGCCTACTGCCTACCTACCTCGTGAATCATGCGAGTTGAGCTGGTGTCTGTGTGCAGTGTAAAACGTGTAAAATCACTGGTGCAGGTAGATAGATTGCGCTCAGAGAAAAAAAGGATGGAGAATATGAACGCTGATGAGCGAGCTTAGTCATACCTATTCAGTTCGCTCACCTGGTCGTAGGAATTGAATAAGCGGATGTTTCATGTAGGGATAGGATAGCTGCAGATAAGCCAGGGTAGCGCAGCGCAGCGCACGGATTTTTTTTTTGTATGAGTGAGTAAGCAACAGGCTAAACAAACAAAAATTACTTATTATGCTAGGAAAAAAGAGACCTACAACTGCTAAAACAACTCCTACTCACAAGACTTGGAGGAATGAGTAATGCAGAAGGAATTAAGTGGTAACGATCACAAAAACGTGAGGGGGATATTAGGCATGTATTGAGGAGATCTAGAATCCTGAGACTTATTTTTTTGCAACAGAGAGAAAAAACACTAGTGCAAAAATCCGCACTAAGAACATTGTTGTAAAATGTGTACTTGTGTGCAGTGTTGACTTGAGTGTGCGAAAATGCGTGTTCTCTGTCAGAGTTGCATGTTTGAGCTTTCCTCAAATCTCTGGGATTTTGGCATTGTGATGATAAATAATGACGTGTGTACGAAACATTAGTTGAAGTCTTGAAGTCGTAAAAACAAAAACGGTTATGTTCAGCAGAAATAACGCTGAACGTGTCAATTATAAATCATCATAATAATCTCTAATAGCCTACTACGGCTCGGTGGAAGAAAACTGTGTTTGAACTTTGGTCAGGTTCAAAGAGACCTGAGACAAGAAAATTTACTGAATGTTGGGCTGAGTACAGAGATCTGAGGGGACCTAGACCAAGAAAAAGTGTGTTTTTGGCGTGTCGTGTCGAGTGTGAGAAATTACCTATTATTGGGGACTAATGTGCTCTACCTTGCCAAAAGCTATTTTATTTCTCCCTTCGACAAAATGCTCGCCAGTCAGTTTAATGGCTGATTTGAGTGATGGTGCACTGCTAAAGTATTTACATGCAGGACTTTTCCCAAGAGTCATAAAAGTGGATTTTAAAGCCTGTATTGACGAAAGAGTGCTAGAGATTAAGTGGTCTTCTGAATAGATACTTCAATCACCGTGAAAGAAAAAAAATCGAGTGGGGAACTACTTAAGTTGCGGTAAGGAAGTACTGATTCATGCAGTAGGGAAAAGCTAGGTCAGGCATGTTCTACTATATTAATGTGCATTAACGATACCGATTATCTCGTGCCCTGGTATTTTTACGATGAAAAGGAAAACGAACATGCAGAAGTACTGATACTCCCTCTGCAACAATATTTTTTTGTTCTGTTTACTTTTTGGGCGACTCCCAAAATCGTTTCATTTTGATTCAATCCAATCCAATCAAATTCAAGGGTAGACTCCTTGAGTGGAGGATACACTCCGCTCGTAAAA
>JAHZNH010001275.1:0-14838 GCA_027744355.1 Tyrannoseira gladiata
CCAATCGGAAGTTTTCTCCTTAAAAACCATTGAGCATTCAAACTGTGATCAGAGAGAGCAAAGTTTGGAGACGCATTCTTCTTCTTATAAAAATTCAATATGCATGCATATAACTTTGTCGCTTCGATCTGACTCACAATCAGTTTCGGAGGGTTGAGATGAAGAAAAAATTTAAAAACTGGCTGAGCTTTTTTCTTCCTTCCTCACATCGCATCGCATCGCGTGCTTGTGCTTTGCTTTCTCCTTGTCCTCATGATCTTTTAAAGGAGTGCTCCAGCTAAAAGAATACCACACCCGTTGTTAGTTGACTATATTGAATAACTTGAGTACACACTTCACGTTGAAAAGAATAAGCAGGCAGTCTGCCTCCACTTCACTCCTCTGTCGACATTTATGAATGCAGTTTAATGGCGAAAAACGGAGGGAAAAAAGATTCGCGAAAGATCCGACTTCTACTATTTGATTCACGGTGAGTTGTTACAGTTTTCCCTCAATTTAGATTCCACACGTTTTTGTACGCTACCAATAAACATACAGTTTTTAAAGGAACTATACTATCTATCCAATGCGGAGGGTTGATAAGGATTGTGAGCATCACATTATTTTCTCTTCATGTGTGAGAGTGTGTATCTACTTATGTACTTATGTGTAGGCGCTCGTAATTTGGGCTTGTAGTAGTTACGACTTTCACTTGCAGAAATAATTTTCCCTCTTGTTGTTGCCTCCTTCCTTTTTCTCATCTGATCGAAACAGTTCTCATCTGATGACGATGTTTTCACTCTGGAAGTGAGTGAAGTGAGGAATATTCTCCCAAGTCTAGTATACATAGCGAGCCAAAAAGCATCTTTCTCAATTCAAGCTTGAACTAAAACTCGACCGAAAAAAAATATTCGTAATGTTTATATTCAGCGTGGAATACTAGTTCACTTCTTGCAGGAGTGATTCGTAGGTGTATTAATCTATTATTTTTTTCCTGGATATGTGCTTCAACTAAAACGTCTCCGAAACGGAGGGAGGCGAATAGATATCATTATAAGAAGCTACCGTCCCATTTCCTTTCTCGTTTAGATCTTTTTCGCCTTCCGCCCGGGTCATGTAATGACTACATAATTTTCACTGCTGGCATGCCTTCCGAATTACGAGCGTTTCAAATTCCTCTTATTTCTCTTCCTCTCTTTTTTTATTTGTGTCTTGACTCTCTCTCTCTCTCAATCTTCACTAGATCATGATGCTTTTTTTCCTCGCGAAAAAAGTGTGAGCAAGAAGATGCACACACTCTCATACAGGAGTAATGGCAATGGATAGAAAAAAGTCCAAGTTTGTTAGGTTAGATAACGGACTCTAGTGAGTGCATAAACATTTTTTCCGTAGTACAAGTATAATGCAGACAACCTTATTTTTTTTCATTTTTTCGGTACTTCATGACGGTGCGGTGGCGATGCTGTTGTTGGTGATGATGATTATGTGCAAGCTACGGATGAGGGAAAACGAAGAGGTGTGCGAAGCCCAAACGACTAAAAAAGGAGATGGGGAAAAAGTCTTGAGTGAGGATAAAAACGAGGCGAACACTTTTTCCAGAATTCCTGAGGGATATTGAAAAAATACGGGACGAAGGGAAGTGCAAGCAACACCATGCTGTTGGTTGGCTGAATAAACTCATCCCTTCCCTTAAAGATGATGTAGAAGTCGATAATGTGTTTTCTCATACATTATGAAGAAGAGAAACATGCTAACTTCCGAAGAACCCAACTTGGGAGAAAGCAATAATTTTGAATAAGGGCTGTAATGAGGGTTTCTTGAATTTTGAGCGTAGTCCATTGTGCGTAAACGAATCCATACATTCATTCACTTGAGCAATTTCATCTTTATTGAAGATTGATGACTAATAATGATGAATTAAGTGATGCGGACGAAAGAGAGATTTAAAAATACGGTATGCCTTCCTAACGCCATCATTTTCGCTCCATGAGCCTTTTTCACAATATGTTTGCGTCTGTAGCCCATGCAGCGTAGCGTTCCCGATTCAAGTTTATCATAAAGGGCTTCACCATTCACACTTGAAGAGCTGGCGAGCGGCGTGCCCATTTTTTAGTGATAAACACCAACATCATCTTCATTTGAGCTATTATTCGGAACTACCTTTGGGTTATTATTATTACCAGTCCTGGGTCAACTCGAGAAAAATCGCTGATTCTAAGGAGAGTGTAAGTGGAGAGGATGATTTTCCTTTTCCTCTTCAGCTGCTTACGCTGCTGGATACTGATGGTTATTATATGTGCTTCATCTTCTCTTGCTGCCGGGAGTTCTTCCCATTCTTATCCTGGCTAGAGTCCAGGGCAGGATTTTTGCCCGAGATCAAGCCGAAAATTGAATCTGATTTTCAGTAATGATGATCATATCCTATTGCTGGAAGAAAGAAATTCCCTATTTTTCGTGGGCCACAGAATCAGTCGCTGATTACAATAGGACTTTGATTGCAAATTTAATGGTTGATGGTGCCAAAAAGGGCAGACACACCGTATCGTAATGCCTGGAGCTTGATGAGCCAAAATGTACTAAAGAGTCTTTTACTCCTTCCACGAGATTCATGAATCATGGATCAGCCAGAATGCACAATAACATACGTGTACACCGTTCCTTCGTTTCGATATCATATCTCGGAGAAACTCGCAACTCGCAGCAAAAATCCGAAAACACTTTCACTCTTTTAATAAAAAAAGTATCGCTTACTGCCCCCTCTTTCAAGCTGAGCTTGCTTACAAAAATCAAAATCTAATTAAGTGGTCTCCGCTGGTCTAGAGTGAAGTAAGTTAGTTTACGACTGCCCCGTGTCAAAAAATATAGCTCCTATCAGATACCCCAAACATTATACCGGAATCATCATTCCGTATCCTGCTCTTCCTTTTCCGACAACGTCATATCCAAAAAAGTGGCACATTTAGGCGACTACCGAGCCAAACCAATGACACCATTTTCCTCTAGAATTCTCATCCAAAACAAGTAATCGTTGAGGTTTAGAATCGCTAAAATAGTTCCTCATTCAGATCCCTTTCCTACTTTCTGTTGATGGGTTTACTGACAAACTTTTTAATACGAAAGCGAAAACAAGAGATGCCTTTACTGCAAGAGGTGGTGGGCAACTTCAACTTATACTTTCCCTTTTTTTACCCTTCATCGGCTCTACGTTTTTTGTAATAAGCGAGCATAATAATGACAGTGTGATGGCATATTTCTTCTCTCCTATCATCATCGTCATCAAGTAGGCCGTGTTGTTTACCCCTGATTACGTCTCTCTACCTCAAAAAAATAGTCACCGCCACCGCTTTTATTTCACGGATGCTCCCAAAAACTTTTACATTTATGTGCAAGTGTGGTGAATTATGAGAGAGATTTTTCCCCTTTTCAATATCATATTGTATTCTCTTCTCTCCACCCCACAAAAAAACTTTTTTCCCATAGTCCTCTCCTCTCTCCACTTTTTGGACAAAGTAGGAGCAATGACGATGGCTTAGCTGAGTTTGACTCCTGTTTTGACTTCCAACAATAAGTACGCCCTCCCTCATAGTTCCTTACTTTTTAGAGGTATTCATTATTACTTTAGTGCCGCCACTACTACCGCCTCCACCACTGCTGCTACCACCACCACCACCATCATCAAGCAACCACCACTGCATCGCCTAAACAAAACAGTATTGTGTTGTATTATTAATTCCACGTCTATTTATGTACACCATCAGGCGAGCACCATTCCGAAGGTACGGACACAGGGTACTTGGCTTTTATCTCAAACAATTGATGGAGATATGGTGGGCTGGCTGGGATGGAGACGTTTCTTATATAATGCCTCTGCATCAGATTAGATACTTTCAAACCAAAAATTCTGAAAAGAGTTGGTATTTGGTTGGGCAAACTACTTAAGTCCAAAAGTTCCACAGGAAATTCCTAACCTAAAGGGAGCGGAGAAATTTTTTTCGGGTGATATCTATGCACTCCATCCCCACTAGATCTTCCTACGCTTCTACTTTCCCTACTTTGGGTATTTGTATTTAGTTCAAGAGGGAAAATGGAAAGGTTTCTTGTCCTCCCGAATAGGAACGCGTGTTATCATATTAAGTGTAATTTAGTAGTTTTGTACTTTCCCCTTTGCCTATATCGCTGTGAATTTTCTCCTTTTTTCCCCTCTATTCTCAGTACAAGAAGGGAAAGGGGCGCTGTGAGGAGCTTTGTAAGCCAAAAAAGGCTTTACTACATACTTTTGAAGTCGGCAAAGTATTTAGGTATTAAGAGAAAGGCGTACTGGGGATGACAAACGGGACAAGAGTAAAAAAACGACCGCACACCGAAACTCATGTGTATGTATGCATCCTACTTTTTTCTACAAGGATTTCTGATGAGATGGAGCAAAAAGTTTCTCATTTTTTATCTAAAAAAACTACTTGAGCATTCCAAAGACCTCTGCTTCCCTTCACAGTTTTTTCCCTTCACTTTCTATAAGTTATTTTGTAGTCCCCCTTCTGTAACAATCCTTTATTCCAACTTTCTTAATTAACAAAATTAACAACAATTAGAGTCAAGTGCTAGCAAACGCTCCCCCTGGGTTTCGAAATCAAGTGTAACTCCTTTTTCATTTTGGGAATTACGGAGAAAGTTGATGCAGACGAAAGAATTGGTTAAATTAATTTGCTTTTTGAGTTTTAGTGCCAATTTTAATTGCAAATCTGGCCTAATCTTATGCTCAATTTACATTCTGTTTGGACTTTTTCGCTTTTCCTTTCCTTCATTTCCTCCCCTTCTACCATAAGTACTATTTACTTCTAATTCTATGAGCAAGTATTTTTAAAGACAGGCCCTTCACTACGGCCGCAAACCTGACAACTTTAACGCTATCAATCCTATACATTTACTTATGTTTTGGGTACACCGAAATATTAGACGAATTTTCCGGTAGTTTCTGGAGCCCAATTTATCATGCACGAATTAACATTACGACTGTTACGAGTGAGTTTTACATAAATTGATAAATAAATAGCAAATAGACTACCAATTTTTCAATCGATGCACTGAATTTCGACGAGAATACATTTCAGATACTTTTATGAATAATTATTTAGGGAAATGAAAAGGCTTACCTGCTTAAATACCTTTTCATAATCTCTTTGATTTCACGAACGCTAATGATAATAATCCGCATCCCCATTCAGAAGTTGCAACGGCATCTAGTTCAGAGGCAGGGAGTAACAGCATACCGATTTCACGTCTACATCATAAAACTGTGAATCCAGCGCACTTCCATTAAATGTTCCATTAAATCATCCATAATTTGGCAGCTAATATTGTGAAGGAGGCATCACTTCTGGCTTAGCAATCCCTTAAAATCTGTCTGGATAAAGTAATGCCTCAAACAACATAAAATCTTAATGACATGACCGAGCACAATACGCCAAGCTACCTAAAATTCCCTTGTGCTTCGAAGATTATTTCTCTACGTCTTGGTATTATTGCTCCGCCAAATCATTGGTGAAAGTAAGTAGATAAGGAAATGTAAATTACTACTACCTTTATCCACGATAACCATACATGATCTTACTTTCACTAGGTAAAGAAATAAAGAACTGCATTTATGAGCCAATATTCCATCGTGATTGAGTGAAATGGGAGGAGTGTTAGGCTATAGAAAATACGAATGCATAAGTATAACGTAGAACGTAGCGTTCTGGTAGCCATTATAATTATTCCATTAAAAATATAACTTGGAAAACCTGTGATTTTTGCACATCGTATCCTGAGATATCATTTGTGAGAAAGAATAAATGGCAATTTAAGGAAGCCATTCCAACCCCCATTAAGAGTCACCTACAAGACACATAAAAAGTGAAATATCACCTGGACTTTTCAGGGTTGCACTCGTCTTACTTACTTACTTACTTGTTCTTCAGTAACTTTTTCCTCCTGTGGACTGCTCAAGTTTATCCATAAAACACAGCTCGCTCCACAAGATGCTGACAAGAATGACTTTTGCTTTAATGATTGCTACACGCACTTCCACTACATTTCTAATTTGGCTGTTGCTGGAAAAGACTCTTTCTCTATAAATTCCGTTGTCTGCTGTGTATTTTTCACTGATAAAGGCTGAGAAAGGAACAAAAGCTACGAAATAAGAGTTTCCTATTGCATCATCTACTATAAGCAGTCAATATGGCATGAATGTGACGCAAGTAGAGCAGCACATTAACTAAATAGGCATTGATACATAAAGGTACTTTGCTGCTCAGACTGGATCTGATTTTAAATGACAACGATTTTCTGAGTAGAAACCGAACAAAATTCAAAATCTGTCCTACCAAAATAATAATGAGAGCTTTTGCAAAATAATGAGTAAGAGACTTTTCAATGGATTCTTTGAAGAAATAATGAATGGCTTAGGGTGGGAAATAAGTCGTCAGTAATGAGAATCAAACCAGCAGAATTTATACAACGTTATGACTTTATTCGAAAGTTTAACTGCTATAACATCAAATATTTTCCATCGAGAAGCGACAACCGTTATGCACGAAAATCAATAATTGACTTTGGAACGAGATCATTAAATTATTCATTGTAAGACATACTAAACCCACATCACAAAAACACATAACTACCCACTGAATTCGAGCCAGATATTTTTTTAAACACGAATATAATGTTTAGAATAAAATTAAACAATGATAGTGCATGACTTGGTTAAATTATGACGAGAAAAATTATTCAAAATTGCTACTGCACAGCCTGTGAAAAAGAGTTTGCATTTGGGATTCTGAATTCAGCAAACCAACTTTTACTTCTTCGAGCCACACTACTTATCACTCATTTGTAATTAATTTCATTTCACGAGTACAAATCCTGTTGAATAACTAGCGACAATTATTATTTTCATGATAGAAACGAATAATTTTTCTTTTCTCTTCGAATTTTGGCAGGGTCACATAAAGAAGGTTTCAGTTTGATTACTAAAAATCGGAGAATAATATCGCAACAATATAGTTTTAATACGAGGTATAATATCAATAGTTTGATCACATTTAAAGGTTACACTTAAAACTAAATGACAGTACACAACAGCACAGTAATAATGACTCCATCGTGAAACATGATGATGATGATGATCGATTTTTTATACATTGAAACATTGAGTCAATCCTTCAACTAATTTACGTAGACTATTTAAGTACATGTTTTAAGAAGATCATTTTTTATTACTTTATTACAATCATGGTATATCTTATTGCACGAAAATCCGTTGTTCCATAACACTACGGACACAGACACCACAGAAAAGTTGAGATTCAGAGTTTCATAATCTTGCCAAACGTAATAATAAAATTGTTACGCTGCTACCAAAAATTGATTTGAAAGATTTTACGGAAAAAAGGTGCAAAATAAGGTTTCCGCCAATCATGAACCGACTGAAAAATACTCAATAAAACGGTGATGATGATGATCATAGTGTTGAAAATTAAGTCATAATAAATAAACCTCATCCAAGATTTGTTTTCCTCGTGATTGGGGTAACGTGAGAAATCATGAAAATTCCAGTTTCTTCACACGTGTGTGAACAATACACATTTAATATTGCGAAAAAGAAGTAGTAATCAGACTTATGCAGAAAGCTATCATTATTTAGCATCACACTTCCGTAAACTACAAACAACAGACACCAACAAATTGCTTACCTTATCCATAACTTTCTTCGGCAGTAACACATCTCTTCTAAACAACAATATTGAATGTTTTACTCACGACGAAACACCAACAAATTGCTTACCTTATCCATAACTTTCTTCGGCAGTAACACATCTCTTCTAAACAACAATATTGAATGTTTTACTCGCGACGAGTTTCTTTAGATTCCAGCAACAGCAGGTAAGACACAAAATACACTTATTATTTTTAATATTTACGCTTTTCAAACTAAAACTTTCAGACCAAACGTATTTATTATTCTGAAATCTAAATGTGGCAATAATAGTAAATAAGTAATAAGACTACCCAAACACTTGAGATTCTGAGTCATGATATAATAGAGATCGAGAAATAATAATGATCATTTAACATTTCATTCAAACAATGCGTGATCACATAATTGTTTTTTTTTGCCCCGCAAATTTATTAATGCATAGAATTAATCTATAACCAAACACTGGATAATCTTATGGAATAAATCAAAGGATCATTAGAATTTTAACTTGGAATCCTTTTTGATCACAAAAGGAAAAGTGAAGCAAAAAATTTTCCCTAGAAAGTATCTAAAAATGTTTCGTATATGCTAAAGTAAATATCTACACATTCCTATATAGTAAAATGTAGTATAGTCAGTATGACGAAACTGTTTCCACTTACATATTTAGAAAGATAGAAGCACAGAGAATATTGCTCACGGTTATACATTGTTCAGACAGTAGTACATTTGTATATTTATATTTTTTCCCGTTTTTTATTGATAAGTTTTTTGTGCATTTTTCAGTTTTTTCGTTTTTACCATTTTTAAATACCACAGAAAAATAGTTATGCACTGTAGAGAAACTACCACATCGTACTTAACGTAGAGAGAGGTTTTTTTTGCCTACTTCACACCACATTGAGATTGACATGTGAGATTATGGAATTTCCAACGATTAATAAACACTTCCAACCTGAACGACATTTTACACACACGAATACATACGAGTGACTATTAGATAGTTTTCGCCGAATCAAAGAATTCAAGTGAGACGTAGTGATGATAGCACAAGTTTCAAACGGGTATGTTCGGACTTTGCAGAATGAAACTTGAAGATTTAGTAACGTATCTAGTTTGGAATAGGTGAAGTCTGTCACAAGAGATCAACTTGGTTCGTGAACAAGAAAATGACAAGGAAAATCGGGGAAAGTTTGCAAATGTACCAGCTACGTAGAAATTTTGTGCATGCCTACACAAACGTATGCTTTTTCTTCCTTGGAGAGACTAATGCTCATCATTTTTCTGCAACTTTAGGAGAGCAACCATTAACGTTTCCATTTTTGTTGAAATCAATCAACAAGCTTCTAATTAGATACCCGGGGGGATCAAGGGAATGAAAAAACATTTTTACGAACTCTTTCTTTAGTCGATTTCGTGATGGTAAGTTGTAGCTTTGTTGCATTGTTTTTTATTTAATTTGTATATTTCTTTGTGATCCTTGTATTGCTATTCGTCGGTATGTTAAGACCTTTTTTTTGTAAATCTTGTATTTTTTGGTCTTCACTTCGGAGATATAATCTGCCAATATTATTGTATCAAATTAGCTTATCACCTGATTTATTTAGCAGTAGTAATGACCTAAGTATGACTTGTTTATCTACTAGTTCTGAAAGAGTATTTAAAAGAAATCCTTAAACTACATAATTACGTTGTATGAATCGTAACGCCTACGCTTATATGATAATTGAAACGTACCCCACTCATGATAAGCCTTGTATGTATAAGTATACTACAGCGCAATCCTGCGGCAATATTAGATTCAATGGACTTGACTGTTCCACCCACGCGGCATTCCTGTAAATCTGCACAAAGTTTTTGCGACATGACCTATTTTATTATTATTGTATTATAAATATACTACTCTAAGCGTTACAATGTTGACTGAATTGTTACGTGAAAATATTTTAGGTACACTGAATGTTTTGACGTTTCACGATAAAAATAGAAAGAATAAAAAGTAGTAGTCTTAAAGTTTAACCCTTACGAGCGAACGACTATTTTATGACTAGTCAGAGGCTAACATGCTTACCATTAAAAATAGGATTAGAATAAATACGCTCTTACGGCTCTTGTTTTTTTCGGGCTCAAGTTCTATTTATGGAAACTTTTACAGTCAATAAAAATGTACCATACACATTTTTTTATGTACGCACAGATTTTTTTTTTTTTGCAAACTTGTCAACAGTAATCTAAAGTTTCTTCTTATACGGCAGTAGTAGACGTTGAATTGTAATTAAGTACTACACCGTTATTAATGTTACACTTGCAGAATCCAGACAGAAATTCCCTACTCTTACGACGACTTGTTATGATATAGCATAATATTGAAGCAGTAAATTTCGTTGTATTTGTAAAAAACCATTTCTTAATCATTCCTCTTGAATTGCTTCCCTTGTTTACCTCACCATATTATTTTTTCAAACGGAAAAATCTTGTCAGCACTAAAATGTTCCTTCCAAAATTCCACGAAAAAAATCTGTTTGACGTGGCTATATCAAAAGAAAGCAATCTCGTTGTAGCTCTCTGATGAAGATGATGGCGATGATTATGATGATCATCATCCTGGAATAGATTTTTCTCCGAAAAAATCTCTTGAATTTGACAATAGCAGGAAGACACAAATTCAAACCCATGTTAACATGAGATAACTATATAAGTGAGAACATCCTTGCCAATCATGTGAATGTATTTATGTATGCTCCCAGATAAAAGATTCAGATTCTTCTAGACCAACATATAAAAGCAATAATCTGCAGATTTCCCATGTAAGTAATGCGCTGTTCCGGACCAATCCCATTTTTTCCTTCTGCCCGCAAATCAATCGCACTCGCATCAACTTTTATACCTATATACTGATTATAAAGTAATTAATTATATGACGAAAACATCTAAGTAATTTAATAATACGCTTCGATATACATACATATCTAACGTCTAGTCTGCCGGATCTCAGAAAGCAGAACCTACTGTAGCGTTTAATTAAGTGGTAGTTGGATTTTATGACGATATAAGTAGTAGTAGTAGTAGTAATTAATCTGCTTGTTAGAAAACCTACGTTCGACTAGAAATACTTCCCTTATGGAAATCGGGAATCGATAGCACTGGATCAGCAACAGTAAAAATTCAATGTGCCTTTCCTTGAGTTCATATTAATTAGTTGTTTTGTATCAACGTGTTCTTTCAATATACGTGTTTTGGTAACTCAGATTTCCTTTCTTACGGCTTCACTTATTTCGCATTTGTATTTACAAACCTTTTTCTTCACTAGAATGACTCAAGGACCCCCCACTTTATATAACTCTTTCAGAGAGGGTTTATGTAATCCCTAAATAACTTTGTAATTATCTTTGCCGTAAAGATGCACAAAATTATAGAGTTGAATACGCTTCATGGAGTGCATTTGCTTGGTATTTAAGTTGATGCCATTCTTTTCCAATCCAATGTTTGCTAAGCGAGTTTTAAAACCTGAACCCTTATAACTGACTACCCATGCCCGTATAATACTTATTAGTTTTCGAAGTAGATTAGACTGGAGGAACACTACCATACAATATTCTTTCGTATAAAGCTAATAGATTACTAAAGCTAGACTAAGTAGCTTTAAAAACTACATTAGCATGAAGTTCCAGTCTATTTACTATTTAGTATGCAAAACCTTTTAGAATTTAGTGGTAGTTTATTATCTAGCTAAATGTGTATTCTGAAATCCAAAGCAGAACATGCATTACCCAGCATCATACAGAGACTTTTGCTTTCGCAGAAACAGTAGCTAACTACACACAGCAGACAAAAACTAATAATTAATCCAATCGGCATAGAGCACAGTTTTTTTTACTGTTTAGTGAGAAAGCAGCAACTATTATTCATTCTAAGAAGCAGCAAGAATTGACGAGTGTGAAGATGGGAAAGACAGAGAAATATACATACAATGATTGAGCACAGTGTCAGAGATAGATAGGAATTTCCTATTCGGATACCGGAGACATAATTCGTACATACGGTACACAATTTAATTTAAGCAAAAGAACAGACAATACTGGACTTTAGACTAGAGAAGGACATAGAGAGAACGGTAACATTGAAATTTTGAAATGGAAGTGAAAGTCGGAGAAAGTGGTTGACATCACAAGCAGTAGCGATAGAGTAAGCGAGAAGAAAAATAATAAAATTCGAAAGAGTTCTCTTTGCACAAGATTGTCTGAGAAAGAAAGCGTGAAAAACACCCGATCAAATCCAATAATGTGTACTGTGTACGGTATAAAATGCAGACAGAAGTTAACAACGTCAAAAAATGGAACCGGCCCAGATAACGATATTGCACAACAGGAAAACACAATTTAGGAAAATGGGATTCTCACATTGCCAAAAAAATACATTAAGAAATTGACAAATCAGCCACGACTGCCACGAGCTGCAACACTTAACCATTGATTCAGAGAAAAACGGTTAATACTATATGAATACATTGGCCTCGTACGACAGAGCTTCAGAAGAAAGAGAGGGAGTGAGTGACAAGAAAGTAAACAAGCGAAGTAGGTACCAAAAAACACTATGTTGTGTCACATTATACCATTGCATAGAATGCTACGACAAATTGAAAAAAAAACTTTTTTCCTCGTGAACAAAGTAAAAACTTCAGAAAAGAAATCCGGTTTAACCTCTCTCTCACATTATAAAGTTTTCTTTGCTTTTCCTTCTTGTAACGTTAAGAGAAATCTACATTATCAGATTAAAGTCGATGTTATCATTAACGATTTTATGTTTACCCACACAAGTTTTATGAAACAACACCAGTACACATCGTAAGCACAAAAGTGCCCGTAGTAATGATGCACACCCATCGATTATAGACTATGTTTAGCCTAGCGTTAAATTCTAGTAAGTCTACTTATAGAGTACTTATCATTACCACCTAAAACTGTCCCCAAAGTATGTAGTAGTTGGAGGAAAAGGGTTTCCTCTTACCTTTAGAGAATCTAAATTCGCTCGGAACAGGAAAGAGTGATTTATTGCTTGAGAGATCAGCCACAACTTTTCTGCTTTTCTAATTCTTCTCCACTTCTCATCGGCCTCTTGTGACTCTTCCCAGTTCTACAACTAAAATATCGCAAACAAACATAAGTTGTTTAGAATTTGAAAAGGGTTGGGTTGAAAAAAGCTTCAAGAGTTTCTTCATCAGGAATGTGTATTACCATCAACCTCTTCAGTAATTTATATTAACTTCACTAATATGCGCGTAGGTTTTACTTTACGGTTCCTTGGGAGAGTATACTCTGTTACATAACAAGGTGCAATTTTTGTTTTTGGAAAGACAAAAGCGTACATTTAGATTTCCCTTACACATCCACGCACGCACCCACCCACTTATTTATGTAAGTAGTTAGTTGGTAGTTGTTCTATTAGGTAAAACAAACAGGCGGTGTCATTTTAGAAGCATGAAAGCTCAAAAAAACTTTCAGCGTTGTTAGTATTATTTTTTCTCCTCCAACAAACATGTTCCCCATCTGCCTGTTTTGATTCTTCCACTTTAAGCTCCTTTGTCTCTGATCTGGTTCTTACATTTTTATGTTTGCATACATAAAGCTACACACGCTGGTTTAATTTTTCCTCCTTCAACAAACATGTTCCCCATCTGCCTGTTTTGATTCTTCCACTTTAAGCTCCTTTGTCTCTGATCTGGTTCTTACATTTTTATGTTTGCATACATAAAGCTACACACACTGGTTTTAAGCATTCCATGGGGAAGCTTCTGGAATCTACTATATCTTTGCCCACATCGGATTCCAAAATACTACAACATAGATTCATGAAATGACAGATGAAGTTCCCCCAGTATATTTATCCAGAAATTCATTTGTTCAAATAATCAGCCATTTGAGTCGTACACGGCGTCACAAAGTAGTTTAGGTTCAAGTGTGCTCCAATTCACNATCGGATTCCAAAATACTACAACATAGATTCATGAAATGACAGATGAAGTTCCCCCAGTATATTTATCCAGAAATTCATTTGTTCAAATAATCAGCCATTTGAGTCGTACACGGCGTCATAAAGTAGTTTAGGTTCAAGTGTGCTCCAATTCACGAAAGTTCTACAACCTAGGAACTAGATACGCAAAACAGGGAAAGAGAGGAAAAAGTTTTTTGATATCATTGTCTGTTTCAGTGATGAATTACAGAATAAAATATATCTTCATCAACACGCTCACTAACTGAAGCATACCGTGTTTTTCTATAAAAAAAAATTCTCTGAATCTCAGCGGTAAATGAGTGTTGTGATACACGAATTAGAAAAGTTCTTGGTACACCTTTGTTCTGGGAAGAAATGAATGAATGATGAAAATATGGAAACCAGCATCAACATGGGAGGCAGGAAGTTTTTAGGGAAATTCAAAACAATATGAATAAAGGTCTGTCTATCTAGAACGAGTTAGAATCATCCAAAATAACTTTTTTTACACCAGTTGTAGTATTCATCGTAAACAAGCTCCTTATGACTCTGCGTTTGCTTCTGGAATACATACAAACTACTACATGTTTATGCATGCAGGTATTATTTGCGAAATGTGACCGCAGATTAGTTCCACTACTTTTCTCGGGTATCTCTGCGCAAGAAGTTGTTGTTGGTTGACAAAACATTTTTCGTATCTCAAAATTATCTCTTTCGTCAACCCAGGTAGTCGGGAACTTTTATAGTACCCGCACAGAATTTGGGCTATTACTAGAACTCCAAAGTTCCAAAATGAAGTGCAAGCCATGCCTCTTTACTATTCAAATGCGAATTTTTTATAAAAGAAAACTTGTTGAGGTCTACTCATCCTGACGTAATAGCAGGGATTTTAGCCCACGTAAACAAGTTTATGAATACAGAGATTCCTCGAGTCATCATCATCATCATCAGTAATCGGAAAGAGTTAGATGATAACGGGAAGCTCGGCAATTTGTGGAATCTGACGGTGTAAAACAACACAACTTGTGATGTCCAAAAATGCCTGTATAACAAAAAAAAATCAGAGCAAAAAGAAAGGCAACGAGAAGCAGAAGAGATTGGTAACCTGCCAGGGAATTTGATCACGGTAAATG
>JAHZNH010001276.1:0-10682 GCA_027744355.1 Tyrannoseira gladiata
ATCGAGCATCTTCAAAGCTTCATTACATTTTCGAATTTTGAAGAGAAAGTTATTCCAGGAAATATCATGAAAGATAATTTACAAAAATTATAAATGCATAACCTGTCTGGGAATTAATGCATACGTTAATTAGGCAACGTTTATTTCACACATCAAAAATGTCGTTTGGCAGAATGTGACATCGATAGGCTTTCTGATATCGATTCAAGTCATTTGGCGATGTCAGATGCAACCTGAATATTTAACAGTGCAGTCTGATGCTTTCTGTATAGTGATGATTAATTTAGGACCTAGTAGACCCGAGACATAAAGAAGCATTCATTACCTACTTGTTCAGTACCCGTAGAACTGGATTCATATGCATGAATACATTAATGACAATGTATTTAGGTATGTATATCGAGCAGTTAACTGCCCTTGAGCCTGAACTGGTTCAGTGAGCCATCGAAAAAATTGAATTCCTAAATGGATGAAACACTAAATTTTTGTGAACAAACGCGAATGAAAAGTGACAAGACACAAAGTAATTCGGAAGTGGTTTCCCAAAATACCCAGTTAACTTCAGTTTATGTGTCTGCTTGTCGAATTTTCGTAACTCTTGTAGTCTTCATTGGACATGGAAACTGAAAAAGCAGTACATTACTGGAGTAATAGACCTATAATAATATTGTTTCAAACATGATTGACCTCCAAGCAGGGGGTTTCCTATACAAGTTATGTATGAAACAGCTCCTGAAAAATTTCCACCTTTGTTTATTTGGTGAATTATTTATTGCAACGTGTGCAATTTTTTTTCTTAATATCACGTAGCTGTGCATGCCATTCATTATTTCCTAATGTGAAGTAGACTGTACTACTGGTTTAGATGAGAAAAAAAGAATAATTTCGCCAAATGAATGATGCATAAGATACTTTTAAATAAAAGTGTCGCAGGCCTAAATAATCCTTCCTCGGACGCGATGCACAAGTAGAAAACATGGAGTAGTCGATATGAAATTTCGTTCCGTTTCCTGCGTCGTACTCTTAAATGCCTTTTTGGCGATGGAAGTTTTTCATTGCTCCTGGCAAAACGCAAATTATCTATCTTAAAGGCCTAACTGTGAAAAAATATGACTACTTCCGATAAACTTTTTTTAAAAAACACGCACGGATATGGATAATGGTTAAGAAATGTATGTCTTGAAGTTTTTTGGCGGATTTGTTGCACTTGCACGAGTCCATTTTAAACAGATATGACATGGTCTTACGTAAAAAAATAGCGCACATTAAGATACATTGTAAAGCAGGTGCACCTATCGATTTAAAACCGCTTTAGCCAACTAAAGTAAGCCCATAAAAAATATAGCAGTCGAGTTGTGGAATTGATGCCGAACTCAACGTTTAGAAACAAAGATCCGATTTGGAGAAAAATAGAAAAAGCAGCGCATCGTATTATAAAGAATTCATTTTAGAATTTTTTAAGTTATATGGCCCCGATTGCTCACATCAATTGCTAGTATTGAGAGTCAAGATACCTACTAAATAATTCTTTAAAAAGTTTACGGTTTCAATTCGCCAGAGCTACCTTACCACCATCATATACTAATTGATAGCAGAGTCACAACTAATTTCGGCTTTAAAATGGCTCAAACTAGAAAAATACGCATGTTCAATGGACCAGCCTACTGGAATAGTGATAGTGAGGCTGATGACGATGACATCCCAGTGATTAGATTATCGGAGTGTCCCAATGTTGTGCCTAAATGTACTTCGGGATTAACAATCACTGGTCCAGATGATCGTGGGAACCTACAATTGCAAAGCCTAATCAAAGGTACCATCTTACAAATACCTACTGAAACGCACAGAAGCGCAACCGGTGATGCGGATGATGTATTAGTCCCCATTCAAATTCAAGTGCGCCCTGTTGATGACAATGAAGTGTACGACCAAGTTGCCGACGAACATGTACCTACCAGCCCAGAAAATGTCACGTCACGTGGGGATGCCAGTAGTACAATAAACTTGTTGGGTCTGAAACAAGACCATTCTGAATATCTTTGCTCGTATTTTTACTTCCTATCCTGTCTCGGATTTTCCAAAAACATCGATGTTTTAGTGGAATCAAAACAAAAACTAGCCCAACTGGTAATGCATTACTAGATTGTTTCAATCAACCAAAAAATGCCTGGATACATTTAAATTATCTGCTTCTCTCCGCAGGTGGTGTTTGTCATTCTAAGTATCATGAGTACAATCCAAGCAGCTAAGGAATTAAAAAATGACTTGCTATACGATTGGGGAAATAATATTACGTACTACTACGTTTCTTTAGGATACTCAATCAATGCAATATGCCTTCGAGTGTTATTTGTGGGAATCATATTTTTTCAATCCCATAAAATAACAAATGCAATTAAGTGTTTAAGATCATCCAACTTCACAAACACATCACGCAAGGTAAAAAGAGTATGCCGACAATCAGTCCGACTAAAATGTTATAATTATTGCCTTTTTATTGATTTTCAGGCCATATTTGCTGTTGGGACATTAGTCACCATTTCAATACTCAACGCATTGCTGCAACCAGTCATGGAACTTCTCTCAAAATATGGCGAGTGGAGTACCGAAGACTTGATACTTGAGAATTCATATGAACTGTCAAGATTTTTGTTTTTGTGGCAAAAACACTTGTACTACAATCAGTCAGTAGCAATGTTTCATAGCCATGGAGAAAATTTAACGTTGGGCACGTTTACAATGGGCGCTTCTGGGCTTGCTATCGTTATTGTCGGAAATGCTCACAGATACTTTGTCAATGATGTCAGCGTAATCGTAGCACTAACAATGTATTCGCTGAGTAGCAATTTTGTGCAAACTCTAAAAGAAAAAAGTATGCGACATTTGGACTCCGAAACAAGCCTCATGATATGGACTTCATACAACCACATAAGAATGGCGTCAAAATCTCTAGACCCAGCGTTTGGATTTATGCTGCAACTTATTCATGTTGATAATTTATTTTTTGTGCTTACTTTTTCTACGGGACTGTCATTCTAGGCGGTAATCAAAGCGTTATTTTAATACGACTTTTAGTTTTAGGCAAGATTTTTTGTTTTTATGTTATTGCCGCAAAGTCTTCCAAAGTCGTAAGTCATCGTTCATGTCGGTTGAAAAAATATTTTCCTATTCTTTTTTATGATAATTTTAATGCGAAGCGTTTTATTTAATCAGAACGGAGTTTTTCGAGACTGGTTGCAGTGTACCTTTAGAGGAGTCTATACAACGTTTGAACAAAACGGTGAGGTAGTAACAACTTCGAGCATTTTAGATGACTTAACAAACGAACCAATTGGAGTCGGTAGCAGCATTTTTTTTTATTGATATGGCTTTTGTATACAAGGTTAGCTCTCTAACACTAAACCTGCTCAAAAGGTTTATTTGCCCAAAAGAAAAAAGCAATAATTATTCAATTTCAGTTTGCAAGCATCGTTGGATCTTATTTTATGTTTTTTTCGGAAGCCGCATCTAGCCATCACTAACGTAAGTGAAACAAATGTTGTGACGTAACCCAATTTTATGCCGTCAAAGAAATAATAAGCAGACTTTTATCAACCAAATACAACTCTAAATGTGTGGCTTACTGACTCAATCAAAGATACGCAACATCTTCTCATACACAACACTTACTTCTGTTAGAAAAGTTATTTCATTTCGAATTCTTGTTGTGGATTGGTTAATAGAATTCCTATAAGAAACTTTTAGCAGCTTCCTAGCAGCAGTTTAAATTTCTCTGCTTAAATAAGAGGAAAATGAAATTCGTCGTTTTATATAAAATGATGATTTTTGCAGTTCTGGTTTGCCTTGCAACGGTAAATTTTATAAAATAAACTACTACCAATGTATTTGATATACATTTATCGTTAAAATTTTTATTATAGGCTAAAGGAAGGAATGCAGACAAAGGTTATCAACCTCCAGTCAAAGGTGGATGACCATGACGCCTCTACTTGCTGGTGCGTGAAAAGAGACGTGGAAATTTCTGCTACCATACAATAAACTTTCAAAATATGCTTACTATTCTATACCTGCGTTTAGAGTAAAAAAACTATGCTTCAATGATTTTGATGTACATCAAATTTTTAGGCAGTTGTTTTCTAAATTCATTCAAATTTATCTTTGCATTTGATTAAACAACTGTCATTCAAAAAATTCATCAACACTTTTCAAATTACCAGTGTCAGAAGAAAAAATAAAAAATGCTGTAGAAACACTAATTTTACATGTTTCTGTTATACATATCCTCTATTACCCATTGCATTGATGCGAATACAATAGGCGGACAATAAAGATTATGCGTTGCTTGGCAACTTCTGGTTTATTTCCGTGACGCAAAGGAAAATGAATCTTTTGGTTGTTTCGCACCTAGCTATCACTATCGTAAAGCAAGTATTGTTCGATAACTCAATTTAACCGTGGAGGCAATAGACAAAAGATATTGCAGTATAAAAGTGTTTTGTC
Organism: Tyrannoseira gladiata; assembly: GCA_027744355.1. Lineage (NCBI taxonomy): Eukaryota > Metazoa > Arthropoda > Collembola > Entomobryomorpha > Entomobryidae > Tyrannoseira > Tyrannoseira gladiata. Next base: position 4,501 of record JAHZNH010001276.1, read on the forward strand.
CCAAACTCAAAGATTGTTTCTTTTTACACTCAACAATTTTTCTTTCGTTAAGAATTTTTGCAGATAAAACTTACTTAGTAATTCGAATTCCTCTGGTGAAATAACAGAAGAATATGAACTTAAGCGTTTTATATACAACAATGGTTTTTGCAGCTCTGATATAACTCATATTAGTTTATTTGATGTACATTTATCCTTGATACTTTTGTGTAGGCCAAAGGTAGGGCTGCTGAAAAAGTCAATAAGCCTCCGGTGAAGGGTGGATGACGACGTTTTGGACGCTACGTGTTGGTGTGTGAAAGCAGAAATAGAAATTTAAGGATTACTCATCAACGATTTTCATGTTTAATAAATTCATCAATCAAGTTTTCTTTCATTGAATTACACTAACATCATTTGTATGTATAAATATTTGAACTGTTCAATCATTAAAATTATTTAAGACAAAATTTCTCTTTATTAATTGAAAAAACAACTATTATGCCTGTATAGCCTTTACCAGTATATTCTCAAGAAGCAAAGAAAAATGAATCTTTTTGATCGACTATGTGTTATATTCTGCTTACACTAATTAAACATATTTTTTTAAAAAGGAGTTTGATTTGGAAAAAGAGAAAACTTTTCCCAACTCTCAATTGCGTACGAAGTCATGTCGAGTTTTCCCTCATTTACTCGTGGAGAAAAGCGAAGAAGCCAAAGCAAGCATAAAAAATACTAATCTATGTATGTGGAAACTTTCTGTGTCAATATTTTTCCTAGGAGGAAGAGGAAAGTTACGAAACCGCGTCGTGTGAGATGGCGAAACTTCACTTCCCCTTACCTGGCCAAACCTAGCCGTAGAATTTTTTTCTCGAACATCGTGGAACAATATTGATTTATGGCTTCATAAAAATCATCATGTCATCAAGAAAATCAATAAAAAATCGAGCTAAACTCAAAGAGTATGAAAATATAATGTAGATGATGCATCACTACGATCATATCCATTTCTAAGCATTTAAGTATGTACGTGTACGTTTACTGGGCCATTGGGATATGACCTGCCGTGATGAAACGAGGAAATGATTTTTCTTGCTATTATATACCTCACTATATTGCATCATCAGTAGAAGCATTACCATCGTAACTATGGGAGTGTAGAACATGAATATTAGTTTCCGGTTGTCGCAAGGCATCATACTTGCTACTTACACGTCAACAAAGACATTTCACTCTAGGCTGATGGCAACTACCGTGCTACGATTTTCTCCATTGGTACCACTTCGGTCGTACCTACATGACTTGGAACTTGACTTACACACGCAATGAACGTGACGATCTGTAGGAAAAGCAGAATGGCTCAATTCTGTGGACTGAATTCACTCGAAGGCTTATTTGCCACAGATAAAAACGCGAACTTCCATTCTTATTCACATTTACCTCTAATCCTTTTCCATACTTATCCGAATCCTAGAAATTAGCGATGTGTAATATGTTCTCAATTATGAACCGAAGTTATTTCTGGAGTATTTACAGCTACAGCCAGTCAACTCCACCACCGCTTATTTCTGTACGGCCTATGGCGACTGATATAATTCGTAATTCGTTTGTTCGCTCGTTCATTCATTCATAAGGCATACGAAATCCTTTTTCACTATTTCTTTGAAAGGCTTCACGGGAATGCCGAATGTGGCACTGTCTATCATCATATTTCGTCCTTCAATGAACGTGACGATCTGTAGGAAAAGCAGAATGGCTCAATTCTGTGGACTGAATTCACTAAAGGGTTTATTTGCCACAGATAAAAACGCGAACTTCCATTCTTATTCACATTCACCTCTAATCCTTTTCCACGCTTGCGGAGTTTATCCGAATCCTAGCGATGTGTAATATGTTCTCATGTTCTCAATTATGTACCGAAGTTATTTCTGGAGTATTTACAGCTACAGCCGGTCAACTCCACCACCGCTTATTTCTGTACGGCCTATGGCGACTAATATAATTAGGTATTCTTAATTCGTTTGTTCGCTCGTTCATTCATTCATAAGGCATAAGTAATCCTCTTTCACCATTTCTTTGAAAGGCTTCAGGGGAATGCCGAATTTGGCACTGTCTATCATCATATTTCGTCCTTCTGACTCCGGGGAAAATGTTGCCTCGACAGCTTCTCACTAATCTCATTCTATCACAATACTTAAAACCTACGAGGAATGAATCGGCCGCGTCGTGTCGTGTCCTCCAGGGAAGGTTTTGAAGCGCCGCAGAGATAATGGATTTATGAGGAAGGGCACTTTAAATGAGTCAAAAAGTTCTCATTAACGACAGCTCGAGTTTCCTTAGATGGAAAGGTGAAATGAAGGACGGGGGATTATAAACAACAACGGAGGGCACGGGTTTCCGCTATTCTGGGGCTAAGTCGACCAGAGAATTCCAGAAATCTCAACTGTGACACCTAACCAATTGAAGCAAAATCTGTGTGGCAAATCGTATGCATTTGAATCAATATCATCAATAATTTAATCATCCTTGATACTTCAGAACGTACTTAATTCCTCCAACATAGTAAAAACTCCATTTCAAAAGTTTCAAAAATTGAAAAGATAAGTATTTCGACGACATACATATAGAACCCTTCCGTAAATACATTTATAGGCAAAATTACCCAAGAAAATACATATTTCCAGATGTGGAGTGCTCTCCCTGGAGAAAAGAAGCTTCTATTCCACGAGCAAATAAATTTTTACAATGACGTCAACCAAAAGCCTGCACCTAGATCCCAGATGGTATTTTATTTTCCCTTTTAAAAAGGAAAATTAGCCAGCCCTTCCACCACCATGGAATACCTCATCCATGGATCCGCAGTCACTCTTTTCATTCCCTCAGATTCAATCCAACCCAACCCAATCCCATCCAGTATCCAGTGCAATCCTCCCCTTTTGCAGAATTTATGGGATGAGAAAACCCTTGCCAAGTTTTGTTTCCACCTTTCCGACTGCAAACAGAGAGGTTCAACTACGTTCCACAGTGAATTCAGTTCCCTTCAGAATGTAGCATACATTTTGTCCTTTTTAATTCATGATTTCCAACTGGAACTGGATGTTACAATCCACTCCACTCCACCACAGCAGTAGCTATAGCAGTGGCATAGTGTTCTTTAAAGCTTCTACCATTAAATATGAATGATTCCTCGGAGGGTAAAGGGAGTAAGTAGGCTTTGAAGGGAAAAAAGTGATTCTTTTTTCTCTCAGTTTCATCAAAAGCTCACTCTGGAAACTTTCTCTCCTGTCAATTACAAATCTGCTGGAGGCTGATAGAATGAAAGAAAACCCGGAGTTGGTTTTGGATCCAGAACTCCGGTACTGGAACTACTAGAATGCCACCGTGGTAGTATTTAGTCCAACTCCAAAGCTTCAGGGTAGTGTTCCAAGCACGTCTCCAGTTTTTCACCTGGGTCTGGACCCTCTGGAAAGAAACTGTAATGGAGTAGTTATTTGCAGCAATAAAGAGCATTTTTTATGTCTCCTTTGAAGTGTTGACTCTGGAGCAGGTGTGGAGTGTTATGTACATAACACAACACAACAGCACGACACACTTTTAAGCACATTGGATAGATAAGAACTCAACTACTAAGAAAAGCAAATACTAAATACATTTCCAGGATGGATTTTCCGCGGAAAAAAATTCTCTGAGCAGTTCCACACCTTACCTAAGCCAAAGTGGATGTTTTTTTTCACGGTGGAATTTTTAGTGGAAAAAATACTAAAGCAAATATTGACCATCCACTTGATACCGGCCGGGGTCTTTCGCCTCGATCCTGTATCTGGATCCTTCAAGACGTGAAGGTGGAACCGAATGGAGGGGATGGCTAAGGACAAGGATAAATTTCACTCGTATGAATGAAAGCATGAAGAATAAGCCCCTGGAAATGCCATTTTTTTTACTTATTTACTTGCTCACAACACGACACACTCATGACGAGGTACTTTTTAACTCATATGAAATTCCCCCTTTAAAAATGACGTGGGTGGATGGATAGATGGATGGGGAAGGAGACTTCGCCTTTGAGATTCACTCCAGTTTCGGGGAAAGGAATCACTCGAAGGCAAAACAAAACAAACACAAACATTTTTGTTTCTCCTCGGTTCTCACTCGTCTGCTCTGTTCGGATTAGAGGATGTAAGTAGTTCGCGTTGGAAATGAAAAATCTTTTTCTTTGAAGTGAGCAAAGTGGAAAAAGGGGGAGGGGAGAATAAGAATAGCACCACAGCGAAAGTAAGTACTATACACACTTGCGTGAGTACTCGGTAAATCCACCGATCCATATTTCCCGTGTAACTGGAGAAAGGTGTGAAAAAGGAGAAAAACAGGATTTTGCATGAGCGTGAAGAAAAATTCTCCAAAAATAACAGAAGAGGTATGAAAACCCCCTATTATTGGTATGTAAGGGGGAACGTGATCCGATCTTGGTGGAAAACAGGCATTACACAGGAATGGGAAGAATCTATTGACGTTCGGGAAGGGAGCGGATGTTGATGTTTTTGAAGGAAACGGAGGCAGGAAATTGACTGTAAAGAATGGATATACACCCTTCATCATTATTTTTATGAAAGGGAAACAGAAGAGGTATGAAAACCCCCTATTATTGGTATGTAAGGGGGAACGAGATCGGATCTTGGTGGAAAACAGGCATTACACAGGAATGGGAAGAATCTATTGACGTTCGGGAAGGGAGCGGATGTTGATGTTTTTGGAGGAAACGGAGGCAGGAAATTGACTGTAAAGAGTGGATATACACCCTTCATCATTATTTTTATGAAATGGAATCGAGATTGGATACCCAAATGAGAAATAACAAGGTGTGCCTGCCTGGGGTGAAGGTTCACCTCTAACCTATCGAGAAAATTGCCATCAAGGGGAATGAATAAGATGAGGACCTATCGAGAAAATTGCCATCAAGGGGAATAAATAAGATGAGGATGAGGTGAGGTGAATGCACACTTCTCCTGGGTGAGGTGAAACACGAGAACATCAAAAATATCCAAAAAAAATCCTCAATGTTTTCCTCCATATTTGACCTTTTTCCGTCAGTACAGAGGACATCACACACTCACTGATTGATTGTGAGGAGTGAGTCAGTGAAAGTAGAAGGTCACTCTGGGTGCTTTGATCACAAAATATAATAGGGGATATTCTTCAAAAGGCTTCTCAATGGCATTCACCATCCAATCGCGAAGAAGTAAGTTTGTTAGTACTTCCAGTGGAAGTACTCTACTTACCTCCACTGAACCACTCCAGCGTGAATGTGCATTTTAGTTTGACCAAACCAACAAGCCAAGCAAGCTTCTGGCAATTTACCTTTCTAAACAAACTCGCGTCCTTCCTGTTTAGCCAATGCGGAAAATTGGCCACCAAAAACCAATGCACAAATGATTCCCCTTGTAAAGTAAACTCGGTAAATGGTTTGACCCGATATTTGCTTGTAGTTTCCCTTTTCCCGTTTTCCCTACTTCGCAATTAAAAGCATACAGGGATTAATCTCCTAATTGATTCGATCAGCCAAACTCAAAGAGGCTAACCATTTACCGTAGTTTATGTCGCTGTTTACCTTTATTAAAAAGGCTGTGGTTATTTCGGTGATGCGATGAGTCGATTGGAAAAGAGCATTCTGAATATGGATCGGAATCTGAATCCACCACAATTTTCTCGCTTTGATTGGGAAACATGACTCACATTACATGAGTATTTTTATTCCCTTTGTGCTCGTATTTTCGGATTTCAAGGACAGCTTTCTCCGAGGGTGATTTTTGATTTCCAATTTTTCATGTGTGCTTGATATTTGAGCACGTGGAGGATGTCACACTCCACTGCTTACCCTCACCGGATTCACTTGATTTCTAGGTATTTTTCTCCAAATTTTTTATGCTGGGGATTTACCTTCTCTCAACTTTAAATTGAAGTCAGGTTTCTGGCTCCCCTTATTTACCATCAAAACGAATTACACACCAAATGTTCCGCATGGATTGGCTTGGCAGGCTGCATACTTTTTATTCCCTAGTCTCATTTAACCCCAGAGGTAATCATCAATTTTAGTTATTTACTTAGGTGGATTAGTTTACTCCAAACCTGGGAATGCTCCAAGCAATACGGTTCATTAATGAACTATTCCAGCCAGTCAGCCAACCAAACAAACAACCACGGAGGAA
>JAHZNH010001277.1:0-12289 GCA_027744355.1 Tyrannoseira gladiata
GGGGGACCATTTATTCATTCGAGACGTTCGGAATATTACTTGTGGCTCAATCTGTAATCAAGATCTGAAACTCAGAAGTCAAACTGGCCAGACTGAACTAATTTGTTGAGTTTGTCTGGTATTCAAGGATATTATTTTGAATTGATTTTTGAAATTGGCGCCGTGCATCCAGTCGACGAACCATTGAGTCATATAGAGTTACTAGCCGCGCGCCCGATCGACAACGACCGGGATATAATTTCGCTTTGATTCTTTCATCGGCGCAATTTTTTGTACAGGACTTGAGAGCTGAGTTGAGTTTTGGGGGACCATTTCATTCGAGACGTTCGGAATATTACTTGTGGCTCAATCTGCACTCGGGATTCGTAAACCAGAAGACTGAATTGACTTGATATTTGAATTTGGCGCCGTGCATCCAATCGACGAGCCATTGAGTCATATAGTGTTACTAGGTGAACGTTCGATTTACAACGTCCGGGATATAATTGTGCTTTGATTCTTAGTTTGTTCAGCCAGATTGCCCTATGAATTCCCTATATATTTTTGAAATTCGCGCCGTGCATCCAATCGACGAACCACGAAGGTTGATTTTTTCCAAGTCAGAATTCGATACTACTGAAACCAACTTCTGTCTTCTGGTTCGAATGCAAATCCTGAGTACATGACATCCTGAAACTGTCTAGTGAGCTTTTGAGAGATGCAATTGCCCAGCTCAGATAGCTCAAAAGTTCTCTTGCTTTTCTCACAAGAGCTCTCGCTCCTAACTCGACTCAGCTCAGCTCAACCTTCCCAAGCATCAAGCATTGATGTGATGTGCTACCCACACTCAACTCTGTTCTCTGTTCTCTTGGTCCTCTCGCATGTTCACGATAGAAGAAGGGGAATGGATCTTTATTTTTACGAGATGAGATGTGCATTATATTTTGGCGTGCCGAAAAGGGGGAGTCAGTTCTTTTAAGCATCATTTCATTTTTTCAGGCAAAAAAAAACAACAACATAATAACAGGGAACACAACGAGCCAAAGCCAAAAAAAACTGATGGTCGTGGTGGTGTGGTGTGGTGCTCATTTCATTTTTTTGCCAAGAAAATAATATTACACGAACGGGAATGCAAGACATTAAAAAGAAGGAGCACGACAAGAGTCGAACCATCGCATGTACAGGGTTGACAAAAATGAAACTCGAGGTCACGTTGAAATGGAGTGGACAAGGGGGATGGATGTCGTGTACGGGCCCGTGAGAAACTACATGCTGGAGTGGGAAGCAGTTTTTATTAAAATGAAAAAATATTTTTAGGGAATATGATTTGGCCTTACGGTGTGTCATCCAGGAGTGGGAGCAGCCGTCGCATATCCTGAGCGTCTCTTTGGAGGGGGCCGCCCCGAAGTTGGGACACTCGCAGCCCGATGCACTACAGCGCAGCTTCTGTGGAAAAAAATATCAGGGATTATTTTTATTAATAATGGTGGCGGGTCAGAACAGAACTCAGAACGGATCAATCATTCCGTAATTGTCAATTGTCAGAGGGGGGAGGGGGAGCAGAAAGGGAATGTAGTGTGATTGTGGGTCCATGGGACTCGGAGAGGTCACAAAAGAGAGTGTCAATAATGAGTGTGGTGTCGGGGGAGTGGGACATACGAACTGGAGTGCAGAATGTCGTGACAAAAAAACTGGAGAAGTGGCGCTTAATAACAGAGACGAGGGACTCGGGGCCATGTGGGGGCTGGGCTCGGGCAGCACGGCATTTTTCAATACGAAATTAAATGTTTTGGTGGGGAAAAGAATACTATAATAGCTTTGCTGGACTTACCAGATCCATGGTGGACTGACTGCTGCTGGAGAAGAATTTTATAGGGTTTTCACTTGGAGTAGTAGTTCACGTTGGTGGAGTCACTTGGAGTCCACTAAGGTGCTGGAGCCGCACTGATGTGTGTGATGGGACATCTCGAATCAAAATGTGAACTGTCGCGGTGGATCAGGTGATCAGCTGCGGAAAGAAATCAGATCGCACGTCAGTCAAGGAAAATAGTGGAATTGAAGCGTGGCGTTGGACTTGATCAAGTTTGCTCATGAAATATGGATCGAGTGAGCGAGCTTATCTCTGCGGAGGATCTGAGGAGATGGACCGAGACAGTCTGGCGACTATGCTAATTTGCGAATTCTGCTAGTTTTGATTCGCAATTTTTTTTAGAGGCTACTAGGAATGCGGAGTGGTTTTATTGAAAATTCTAGAATTATGACTAGACTTTGTAAATTTTTTTCAGCGTGATATCGACTGAGATCAGAGTTGAGTGATTCAGTGATCTTCAGTTTATAGCTTATCGCTGGAGAAATCTTTGGAGTTTTTTAAATTGTAGAATCTGCAATTTTGAAAATGATTTCGGAGATTGGGATCAGTTAGGTTAGGTGAGCAAAAATTGAGAGGGATTCGGTGATCTCCAGTCAAGCTCAGAGATTCGCTGGAAGAGATTTATTAGAATTTATGAGATTCACATGTCATCATGGGGTGACAGGGTGACAGACTCAATGTCAAACTGAGTCAGGGGGTTTCTTCCTCACTGTATCTAATTAAATGCACTTGAACAAACTGATCGAGGTAAGTACGCTCACTGAACTGATGAATTAATTATTTCATGTGACAAAAAAGTGACACGCGAGCGGATCTCTTTTTCCTCAGATTCGGTCTTGCGAACCAGGACTCATTGAGAAATTACGAAAACTTTGAGTAGTTCACTGAAACTTGATTGAGAAATGGTCTGAATGAACGCAGCTAACCTGAATGGATTCAGAGGTTCAGATTCAGATTGATAAGGACTGGAAAGTACTTATCAATTCGTGTTGCAAAAGAGGAAATGCAGATTTGACGACTCTCAATAATAAAATCTTTTCAAGTTCAAGCGCGATTCATTCAGGCTGGACCGTAATCTCTTTCCAGCGGATATTGACATCTGATATCTGGATAAACTCATGACAAGTGATCCCCCAATTAAGTCAGAAACTGGCCAAGGTACCCTGGACAGATGAAACCCACGCGCGAGTAAATACATTTTCTGGGCGAATCTTTCATGCACCGGAAATGCAGATTCCAAGTATAATGCTCATCTGAAACAAATCGAATCGCTATTGACTCCTCGCAGTAGTCCAATTCATTAAACTCTCGCATCAAATCCAAATTGACTCAAAGTACCCGACCAAATGGGAATACCTAGTGGTGCACCCCAATCAACCCAACCAACTCCACTGTACTCTCTCAGTTGACAAAAAACTGGTGGTGGCCCAATTAAACAGTCAACTCACTTGTAACTTTGTTTCACCCATGCATCCATCCTTCGATCCAACTTTTTTTTGTTTCACCGATCATATCGCTTCCCACCCCAATGATAACTCCCACTATTAAAATTATTGTTCACCGGAAACGACAAAGGACAGACAGACCCAAAAACTTGTATAAAAAGTTCGAGCTCCCATCGAAAAGCTCCCCAAAATACCTTTTCCAACATATTTTTTTTTCTGCTCCTTCCGGAAAGATGTGTATCTCGCTCCCATGTTCATAATAATTTTTCTGGGGACCTCTCTATGACTTAATTCAATTCTCAATTCTGTCGCAGGAGCAGAGTGTGTATCCCCCAGTGAAAAAGAGATTTGGCATTAAGATAAGCGGGACCACTTCCGTCCCGTCGTCACTTGAGCAAAGTGACTGCAACTGAGTGAGTGTGGCTTATGCTGAGCAAACAACACTTCCCCCCCCCTCTGATCATTTCTATTCTACCCCACAGCATTACCCCTACTAATCTGATGACAATCCCCGATAAATTCTGCAGCGACAATTATGACAAGTGTCGAGCCAAGCCACATTCATTTTTTTTGAGTATTATTGTGCTCTTTATCCCAACGGATGTTAAATTGTTTACCGTGTCGAGTGGATTTGCTCAGGTGCCACTAATTCATTTCGTCGCTCTTTTGTCACTTGTGCGTACACAGGTGCAATTGTAGGGAATTAAATTGGGCTAAAGTGGATTCTGAAATATCTAGAAAATAATATTTTTTTTCTATGAGAGCATGTTTATGTTGATGGTGCTGCTCATCCATGCCGAACCACACCTTAAGCTGTAGTATGGGAGCAGCAGCACCGCCGATCCGACCTACCGTGACGTAATGGATGGACCAACCAGTTACGTAATGTTGCTCATCTATTAAGATTCACTCGCGATTTTTTGCAAAAAAAATACATCAGCTAGAATCCCTAATTTGCCAGTTTTTTATAAATTTTTCACTACAATTAAACTTAATTGTGGTTTGAAATCACTCCCTAATTTTAAATGGATGGATAGATTTAAAATTGATCAGAAAAGCATTTACCTTCACGTTGGATCGCCTCGAGAAGATTATCGCCAACTTCAAATTCTGGAGCAATTTCCTGGGCAACTTGATTCAATTCAAATCAAATCAAATCGATATTGCAGTTCAGCCCCATCAGCAAGCACTAATCAATTACTAATCACTAAGCAACCACGTAAGTAGTCATTGATTCCCCAGAGATCAAGCGACACTCGATGATCACTTCACAAAAATTCCTCCGAAAATCTAGAAAATCCACCAAAAATCTCCTCTTTCCAGAATCCAACCCTTCCACGTCGCTCGCTCTTACAGTTTCTCACTTTGCCCCTGCGAATAAAAAACTGAGCCCAGAGCAGAGACACTATCAGCGTGACAATAAAAAACTCCACTGCCTCACTCACTAACTCACTCACTCCAAGAAGCACTCACTCCCTAAAAAAATCCTCCTCCTGGCTCTCCTTTATCCACCCCCTATCCTTGAATCGCCCCAAAAATTCCTCTTCCAGGAACACTTTAGTTCTGCTGTGACAAAGCCTAAAAAACCCCCCAGAATCCCGTGAAGCGACACTTTTTTTTTCAACGGGGCTAAGTAAAATCTCTCTCGTGGAGATGTCCTTCCCCAATGGAGAAATGTCTCATGTCGCGAGGTCTCCACCTCCCTTCAGCCGTGCCCAATCCAGTTGGGTCGTTTGGAATTTATCCGTGTCCCCGTGTATTTATTATATCGCTATGATGTGACAAAAAAAGAAGCCCGAGTGAGTGGAAGGGACAAAAGTGGATTGTGAATTCCATCCACCGTAGCTTTTTTTGGCTGGCTGCTACGATCGTGAGTGTTCGCTCAGAACTGAAGGAGCGGAGCAGAGACGGAGCATCCATCCACGCTACACTACGGCACAGCGACAATAATGCTGCAGCATAGTGCTTTGCCGTGCTTTGGGTTTGGTTGGGTTCATGGCATCGCATCGTAACGTATCGCATCTCCTGCTACTCTGGCGATAGATATGTATTTTTTGGTGTGTGGTGGTGTTTTCTCGGGTTTAGGATCGAGCTTCTTTATTTTCAGGAGCTGCTGCTGTGAGAATTGAGGGTTCTTCTTCTTCTCCCCGAGATATCACGACGACGAGGACAACCACACGACCGACGACTCTTTTTTTTCTCTGAAAGGGGTTTTTTATATGCAGATAAATCTGCTTTTTTTATAGATGACATGCAATGCAGGAGCATCAGAAGAGCCTCGCTTGGCTCGTGAGTGGGCTGCTGGGATGAAAAAAGGGGATGGGTTTTGTCACAGAAATAGAATCGCAGTTTTGGAAAACGGGGGGACGTGGGAGGAGCGGAAGCAGTAGGAACTTGGATAGCATATATTTTTTTGCGAAAAAACCGAGATACTTACTGGGGGGATGTCGTTGGAGTAAAAGAGCTTCCTGGAGGAAACTGGCAATGACAAAATAAAGGGAGGGAGAGAGAGTTAAAAACTTTTTCATTTATTATTTGGATACAAGGAGCGAGGAGCAGAAGAGAGTCCAATTCAGTCAGAGTCAGAGTCAGAGTCCAACTCCAGTGGAAAAAAAGTGTCTTGAAGAAGGAGAAGCAACGCATCACTTTGTCGTGCCTGAGCTTGTCTCTGTGTTTGTTGTTGTGTGGATGGATGGAGCGGAGCGGAGCAGAGCAGGAGCATCGTGATCGTGATGATGAAAAAAGTGGGACCGATCCATGGCACACCGCGGACCAATCAGGAGGCTCCCCCATTACCATACAAAACGGCAGGCAGCAGAGTTGAAAAAAATAATGGAATATTCTCTGCGTTTTTTTGTCTTTTTTTATATGAAAATTGTGAAGCGCCTTATTTCACCCCAAATAATACAGAGGAATGTGGAGTTGAGTTGTGAGTTGGGCGGGTGCTCAGGAAAAAAAAGAGAGCATCGAGGAGATCGACGAGCCAGCAGGAGACTAACGATCCCGCACGACGACCAAGACGATGACTTGAACAGCGACAGATGTTACTCTTTTGCACATGACAATGACTATAAAAAAATACTCCTTTTTATAGTACTTTTTTAGGACTAGTCAGCGATCGAGTGGCGACGGAAACGGCTCGGAAGGAAGGAGAGGAGGAATGGACTGGGGATGGGATGGAGTGAGCTTTTTCGGGGGTGAACTGAATCGAATCGATCTTGATTCTTACAGTGACAATATCACTTTGGGGGTGCCGCCAAGCCACTACAGGAGTAGCAGAGCGGAGCAGAGCAGGAATGGGGCTGGCTTCATTGTTGGGAGTACAATGGCTGTGATGAATGGACCGGCTTAATTGCTGAAGATGCACTTACTCAGGTAAATAAAGTACTTGGCCAATGCAAATTAGTTAAGGCGAGTCTGGCTGGTCGGTCTTGCTCAGTGCGTACATGATTTATAGATCTGGTGTGTATGTGTATGTGCACGCACGCACCAGAGTTTGCGAAAATAAGCGGGATTATATTTTGGCTGTGCCTGGGCCTCGGCTCGCGAAAAAATTAACCACTGTTATGATGCGTAAAGATGCGAACTGCAATTTAGTGGCTTGGCCATCGTGTATCGTGTTCGAGTCGGCATGGGGTCGAGGATGGGCGCTCACTTGAGTTGAGTTGAATGCTTTTGGGCAAGGTCATGATTACGAATCACTAATTAAACCGAGTTATCCACAGAGCTGATCAATGTTATTGCTGGATAAGCTGAGCCAGAGCCAGAGCCAGAACTAACCTGGATGGATGGATGGATTTTTCGGAATTCATATGGCCCTATCTATACCTCGGTGAAAATGAAGAGTTTTTATTCTTGGATGCATCAGGATCGGGAAAATGTTTTTCAACCGAACGAACTGCATCTTCTTCAGATTTCAGATGCATTGTACTGCTGGGCATGATCATGATGATGAGGATGATGAGTAGGGAGAATATTTTGAAGAAGATCTCAGCATCTCAGTTCAGAAGAGTTCTGTTCCGTGGCTCGCTCCATCCATCACAACATTCCGCCCGATAAATATGAAAATGTTCAGTTGAGCTCAGCTCATATCAGAGGAACTGAACTGCGTAAAGCAAAGTATCGTTTTTTTAAACACGTGTGGTGGATAAGTCCAAGTTACGTACTGTAACTCACACGGACCCACACTCACTTTACCAATGCAATACTTGTGCTCGGACTTCTAGTTTGGATATTTATTCTCTGGTGCGTAAGTATGATCATCATCACGATGCTGCTTGGGGAGAGTACAGCTTCGAATTTTCTTTTGGGATGGATGCGTATGGGATGCTGAAGCTAAATAAATGCTTTGCTTGGCTGCTTCGATGGCTTGGTGCTCTTGTGCTCTTGTGCTGATCATATTTTTCATCATATTTTTTTCGCATTTTTTTCCTCCTCAATAGAAATATAGTAGCCATGGCATTGTATTTGGTGCTTTTGTATGGGCCATCTTTTCAGGAATGAGACAGATATTGTGAAGCGACATAAAAAAAAGAACTGTATCCACGGTGATCAAATGATGAAGACTCGCCATTCAACATCTGCATGAAAAATGATGATCGTGTTTGGATTTCAGCTTTAAATTCTCTTGATTCTTTTGTGGGGAAAAAGTGCTCTTTGAATTTGAGTTTTTGAGGCTGATGCGAACTGAAGTGAGTGACTACCGAGGATGGGGACTCATCACCCGTGAAACTGAATGCATCGGCCGGGGACATTTGAAACGGGCAGAGCTAGCACATTCAATCTCTCTCTCGCTCCTTTTCATCGCCATTCTCCCCTCCTCACTTTTTTACACTCAGGTTGATCCGGAGTGACAACCGAGTGGAGAGCTACAACGACTCAATTTACCCACCACCACGGTGGAGGAGCACACAAAAAGCATAATGCAGTAAGTACTATTGTCCCATTGTGAAGCCTTGAGTGGAGTGGTTGGTGTCTCGTCTCGATTGTCCCCAGAAAAAGCCTATAGCGTTTTCATCTCAATGACAAAAAACCAACCCATTCTAGTCTCTGTGTCGTCCCACCCCTCCATAAAAAATTGTCGTGTGATCGTCGTGTAGAAGCGTAGGCAGTACACAGCCAGTGGGCGTTGCATGCAAACCCAAGTCAGTCACTGAGTGAGCATGATGATGCGTCGTGATGTGATGATGTGATGGTGGTGGGGACATGGCTATAGAGCACACCTGTGCAATGCTTTGTCACATGAAAAGTACTAGGAGGAGGTGTGCTCTCTCTCGCCAAGGTCCACTGCACACCAGCGACATATTTGGTTGTGGAAAACTTGTCCACCTCTGAAAAACTGTCATGTTGTGTTGATGCCATTATTGAAGGAGCATAGGTTGCTTGCTTGAACGCGATCCAATTCGTCCATCAGTCACGATCGAGAAACGAGTTTTTTTATGAGCAGACCAAGAATGATTTCTGATTTCTGATGTTCTGCTGGTCGTGTCGTGTCAACCCCACTTTTTCACGAGGAGCGAGCGGACGAAGGAGCGAGTCACGAAGTGGACATGATTATCATGATCATCATGATGATCACCACAGCCATTGTTCTTCGAAGTCAGAATTGTAGTTGTTTGGTGGTGGTACATCCCAGGTGGACACTGAGGTGGATTGGGATTGATTCTGGATAAAAAAAAGAGTCAGTGTTTCAGTCCAGCAGCGACGACATGTTCAAGCGAAGCCAAGCCAGAGCCAGAGTTCAGTTCATTCAGGGGAGGACTCTTGACTATGGCTCGGAGGCATCCACATAACTTCAGTGGATGTTCAGTCGTCTTCTGATGGTAGATAATTAGGGGAAGGGGGTACATAGAAGAAAACCGGTTTTCCCCTGTGTTCGATTCGATCCTTTGTCAAGCGGCGATTATCTGATTGTTTTCTCCTGAAAAAAACTCCTGTCATTAGACTGACTTTTTGGCATGCATAGTAATGAGGAGTAGACTTGTCTTTTTGGTCGTGGAGTTCAAGTAGGCGGGATCACTCATGATTGTCGTGTTAGGATGAGTGAGCAGGTTTTGGATTGTCGCTGGTTGGTTGGCTGTTCAGCGAGTCTTTTTGATCGTGGGACAAATTTCAGAGGAAAAAACAAGAAACCTGGAAGACAATTTTCTAATTTCACCCTGTAATCATCGTGATGAGTCGTGGGACAGGTTTTCTTCTAGAGCGAGTACTACAGCTACAGTCATGGCGTCGCTATTAGTACTCCCAGAGACTAGTCTGTCAACTCAACACTGCAGCAGTGACTAACTAAGAACGACTCGAATGTCGACAAGGCTTCTCTAGTTTTCAGTTTTGAGTTTCATAATCCCACGAGCAAATAAATACTGAATTGAATTGAATACTCCCTTTTCAAACTCGATTACGGGGAGCTCACTCACCGGACTGGAAATTGGATGGAGTGGGGCTCACTTGCTCACTCACTCACTCATTTGCGTGTATTGATNGTTTTCAGTTTTTCATTTCATAATCCCACGAGCAAATAAATACTGAATTGAATTGAATACTCCCTTTTCAAACTCGATTACGGGGAGCTCACTCACTCGCTCGTTCACCGGACTGGAAATTGGAGTGTGGAGTGGGGCTCACTTGCTCACTCACTCATTTGCGTGTATTGATTGGGTAGGCTTTTGTCTTTCAGAAAATGAAGTGGGGAAGCTGTAGTGCTCCTCCACTCGACTCTGTTGAAGGGGAATGGAAATCTCGGAATCAGCAATCAAGGATCGGACTGAGAATGAATGGGAAATATGAATATTGATGCGGAATAATATGGAGTTTTTAGAGAGGGGGAGAGGAGAGCAGAGATGCTCCAGTTTGTAGTTGTAGTGCTAATTAGGGGGAGAAGCTTGGTTGGAGGAATTCATTCTANTTTGAAGAGGAGAGGAGTTCTTTTTGGGGACTGTGGAGTAATAACACGGCAATCAATAAAATAAAAACTGAAACGGGAAAGGAAGGAAGGACTGGTGATGGTGATGATGATGAGTTGGATCACGCAATGGTGGAGCAGAGTCATTGCTTGGGACTGGGACTGGGACCAGATGCCGGGGTCCTAGATAGTCCTGGTTCCTTTTCATTAAGCGAATGAATAGGCTGCAGGATCGGGGTCATCCAACAAGGGACAGAGGGATACAGTGCCAGTGCCAGTGCCACCTGGCCAATCAAGGGACCAAGTAATTACGAGAATATTATTATTTATCCATGCTGGGACTGGGACTAAGAGGTTCACCGCCGCTCAGAAATAACCTGTCACGTTGCCACATAACTCATAAGTCCGTGATGATCATGGGTGCTCTGGAAGGAGAGAGAAAAAGGTCCAATGCTCCATGATGATGATGATGAGTCCTCCTGTGTCGGGTGGGTTCAGTAATGATGGGGAAGATGATCATGATGATGATGAGCAGTGCCTGGAATTATGATTGGATTTTTGTTTTTTTGGAGCATGGGAAACCCTAATCAACCGTGAAAGGGTCGTTTCGTCCTGGAAATATTTGTCAAGAAAAAAGGTAAAGGTGGGTAGATAGAAAATTGGTTTGGAAAAAAAGGTGCCCCGCTGGGGATACACCGTCCCTTTGTTTCAAGGCGGGGAAGAATAAAAGGAGCACATGAGTTAAAAATAAGAGGAAAAAACATGAGTTCTCAGAGTGGATCTCGTCCTGTCGCTGGAATGACAAGGATGAGGATGAACTGAGAGATCGTGTCATAGATCACGGTGGATATAGATGGACAGGGTGAGCTGAGCGGAGCTGAGCAGTATCTAGTGCATTGAATATGTATGCGGTTTTTTTAGAGAGCAGCTAACCACTTAGGCAAATTGAAAGCGGAGCGGAAAAAAAAATCTGTGCAGGGAAATGTAAAGCGAGTGAGTGAGGATGATCCCCGGGCCACACCCAAAAAAAGCAGAGCTCAATGCTCAATATATTTCTCTTTATTTCTATCCAGAATCAAAACGCAATCTGGAAAAAAAGAAGAAGCAGCAGTGGTAGTGATGTGTAGACTCACGTGGCTAATTGGGATTGAATTGTTGCGGGTCTCCTCAATGCATCGCGGGGAAAATTGGTAAAAAATAGGATACTGGAAAAAGCTGGAAATAATTACGGGCCGTATCAATAAACAAGGGAAGCAAGCTGGAGAGAGCTCTTTTTTTTGTCAATCGCAATCAATACGAGTTTTTTCCGGGAATAAACAAAAAAACACAAGAGACTGGAGAATGTGAATGTGCACTGGAGATGCTGGAGTTTTTCTCTCTCCAGCACTCCAGCAGTCAGCTCACGTACGTTCGCGTTTGATCATCATTTGTTTTGTGTGACGGGGGGAAAAGGAACGAGGATTTTTTTCTTTTTTCTCCAGGAAGGAAAAAAAAATATAAGAGATGGCTATGGCTTGTGTGTTGTTCCATCTCCATCCCGCTAATTAAACTTTTTTTCTGGAGAAGAGACTCGATCCACTCCGGCTTTTGTCCAAACATGCCCTTTCATGTGAGCCCCTGTAATTATCACTCGGAGAAGGTTTTTGAGGGGAAAAAACGAGTTTTTCCTTTTTCTTTAGGTTGCTCACCTCGTAATTACGCTGGCCAGTCCACTTCACTCGAGTCCAGTCACAAGGAAAAAAAAGACAAGTTTTTTTATTCTGTGCTTGTCGTGATCTTTTGACTTTGACTACGTACAAATACAAATCCATCGCGTACCTGTCATACTACTTACGTGGATATAGCAAATGGCTCTTGCAGCTTGGTTGGTCAACCATGCATCATCATCAAGAGAGTCGCACTTGTATATGCTCCGTATCATTATGATCGCATCATAGAGGAGGTTTTTTTTCTTTCTTTGGGGCGGTGATCGAGTGAGTGAGTTGGAGTTGTACAGACAGAGCTGGGGTCTGCTGCATTCCTTCAAGAGAATTTTCAAGCAATGGTTCTGGGAATACAAGTGTAATTAAGGGGTCCCGAATCAAAAATATTAAA
>JAHZNH010001278.1:0-16910 GCA_027744355.1 Tyrannoseira gladiata
TTTTCTCAGGCAGGTTAGATTAAGCTTTTCAAATGATGACTTTTAGGTCCTTGGAATCGAGACTCAGAAGGGTAGGAGGCACTATCTTTCCGTGACCAGTTCCAATTCAGTGCCGAAGAAGGATGGAGGTCACAGCATTAAAATCAACGGAAGGTTTGCTCAAGTCCTGCAATTAAGTGATGGGGAACTGGTGCGGTTCTGGATGGACGAATCTAGCCCAACGACTGTTACCACTGCCAAAGTGTCATGTTGCACGAGTGATGACTGGGAAATTCTTGTAATTTATTCAACCAAACCAATGATTTATAATCGGATATTGTATTCATCCTCGTGCAAAAATTTGTTCGCTTTTGAGACTTGCTTGAATTTCTAGGAACCAAATGCAGAATTCGTGGCAAGCCACTTGTTAGACCAACTTCGGGTCATATATCCTGGTCAGGAGTTCCCGTTCTGGTTGTCTAAATCCATCGTGATTTTATTGAGAATAGGTTGCTAATCTAATTTAATTTGCCGTTGTAATCTAATTTTCTGATGGCATTTTCCCAAATTGAGTATAATGACCCCTTGTTCCCTTGAAGACGGGTTCACTCCTGGAAACTCCGAGTATGGGATACTCTCCAACAATTCCGAAATCATCATTCCCTCAAAATCTTCCCCCCTCACTGCCCTCCCCACGTCCCTACTGAAGGTGCACCGAAAGCTGAGAGTACATCCGCTCATCTTCCCCAACCACCTTCCCTTGATCCCGAGTGAAGCCCTAGTGTTCTCCAACCAGCATCATGGATTCACCTACCGACAACATTTGGACCTACCTGATGATTTCCCCTCTTCACAAATCAGTCTCTTCATTAAAATCCACGCGAACGATAATGAAGTCGGGCTGGATAATTCCTCGCAATATCTAGTTCGACTATTTTTCGTCGAGCCAATTCTGGAAAGTAATCCTTCCCTTAAGGAATTCCTCCCGTTCAGCAACATTCCCTCCATCTACTTGCACCCAGAATACACAAGTAGGGTTAAAATTCCTGTCAAATCTTGGATATGGTGTTCCTTTTCCTCAAATTCAGAGGAACTACCCTACAAACCAAAATCCCATTCGAAATCTGGCGAAGATGGACAAAACGAAGACATATTCTGGTACTAATGACAGAATTGATTTTTATTCTTTGCTGATGAACTTGATTTAAAATTTTTTTTTACCCATTTCCTCAATTTATTTTCTAGCGCCCACGAAGAAGTCGTGAAGGAGTGTTCCGATTTCCTACAAGCTTCCTTATCCATGAGTCAAGGGCCACCACAACATGATCTCACTGGAGTTGAATTCGGCAATCTATTAATTCAAGGTAACTTAAAATGATACTGTCTCCGATCAAGTCAGTATTTTTTTAAAAATAAAACGCAATTCAATTTCAATTTACATTTTAATCGTGCTTTTGTGTTCAGGTGGACAAGGATCGGGAAAGACCTTTCTGGCCAAGAGAATCGTTCAATATTTGTCAGGTCCTCCTCACTTCGTTCATTGGGACATCATAAATTGTGCCAAACTGCGGGGAAAGAAGCCAGAAAATATGGAGAAGGAAATCAGCAAAACTCTCAATGAGCTCGTGACGAAGCAGCCGGCCATCCTTGTGCTCGATGATTTTGATATCCTCACCACCCCGCAAAAATCCATTGGGGAACAAAGCCAACAAGAAGAATTCCTTCAGCTCAAGTACTTATGAATTTTCCTCTCATTTCATATTTTCCAAAATTGTTTACGCATCCGAATCCGATAAATTTTAAATCTCTTCAATAACTAATTAATCTTAGGACATGTGAGACTTTGCTCGAAACAATTCTGAAGCATGAGCAAGCCAACAGGAAATTAGGAGTGGTGTGCACAGTCTCCACCAAGGAGTCCCTGAGTGCCTATTGGGCACCCAAGTCAGGATTTCATTTCTTCCAGAAGACCGTCAAGATCCCAGTGCTTTCAAAGGTGAGCCTATTTCAATGAAATTTTTTTTATTGAAATCTTTCTTTTCAAGAGTCAGGAGCTTCATAATTTAATTCCCCTTGTGGAGGCAAATAATGTGCATTGATCACGACTAATTTACTTTTTTATGGTTCTCATTGTACTTTTTCCAACGCGAAGTGTTTATCTCTTATCTAATCTCTATTTTTTCTCTCCAATTTTGAACTTATTTGAAATGAAAGCAAGATCGTAATTCATGTCACTGTCACCATTTATTTTTCATGTTGATGATGATATCTTATGTATCACTGCTGCTCCACACAATGAACCTTAAAATACGGATACGGATACCAATCTTATTTTTTGGATGGTTTGGTAGACGGAAAGACTTCAGATCTTTATGGCGTGCTTAACTCGTTATCGGAATCGTTCAGGAAATGTTGGCTTAAGCACCACTACTACTACAACTACTCAAAAAACGGGAATGCCCTCTTGCTCGCAGGCAGCCGCACAAACAACAACTCAAACTCGAGAAGACAATAATGCTGGAGAAGAGGCAGCCTCCTCCAAATCCCATGTTGCATATTGTAAGGCATCCTTGATTGGGGTGAAGTGAGACCCCATCATGAAAAAACTATCCCATTCAGAGAATGTTCAGTTCAGAGAGTCTCTCGAATGAAGAACTCAATTTGTTTCCAAATCTCATTAAACTCTCTCCCGAATAGAATGATTATTTATTGCAGTTGAGGATAAGCTAACAAAGAGGATTGGCCTCGCTCTGGACTCCATTCATGAGCAGAATGCGACACCACAGTTTCTCGAAAATTTGGCCAAAAAATTAGGAGCGTATTTCCAGTCCTTGGGGAATTCCCCTTCTCATCATCATCACTGCTGGGATCATCATGAATGGGAGGGAAGCGTGTCGGAAGGGAGAGGGCACGTGTCGTCAAGTGCCGCCCTTCATCCGAGATGCGATGAAGATGTCAATGAACAAATGAAAGTATTTAATGAAATACTGCAAGAGGAAATAAGATTTTCTGCGGATTTTGATCAGCTAAAAAACAAGGAGCATCCCCCAAAGATCATGTTGCACCATATTGGAGGGCTTGATAGCGTGAAGCAGGAGCTGAAAAAAATTCTGGAGTGGCCGATAAAGGTTTCTCTCTCATTTTTTATGGCGCATGCAAATGCAATATTGCCAAAATTATGAATACTTAATATAACTTTCCTTTTAATGTCTTGATCAGTATCCCCAGTTTTTTCGAAATCCTCCCGTGCGGCTACCCTGCGGAATTCTTTTCTATGGATATCCGGGCACCGGCAAATCCCTGATGGGGAAAGCAATCCAGTCCATCGTAAATGCAAAGTTCATCCACGTCAAGGGACCCGAACTCCTCTCCAAATATATTGGGGCCAGTGAGCAAGCAGTTCAAGATGTGTTCGCCAGGTAAGATATTCATTCCATCCGCAGGCTTGATAGCGTGAAGCAGGAGCTGAAAAAAATTCTGGAGTGGCCGATAAAGGTTTCTCTCTCATTTTTTATGGCGCATTCAAATGTAATATATGCCAAAATTATGAGTACTTAATAACTTTCCTTTTCATGTCTTGATCAGTATCCCCAGTTTTTTCGGAATCCTCCCGTGCGGCTACCCTGCGGAATTCTTTTCTATGGATATCCAGGCACCGGCAAATCCCTGATGGGGAAAGCAATCCAGACCATTGTAAATGCAAAGTTCATCCATGTCAAGGGACCTGAACTCCTCTCCAAATATATTGGGGCCAGTGAGCAAGCAGTTCAAGATGTGTTCGCCAGGTAAGATATTCATTCCATCCGCCATTTTTTTTTTCAAAAAAAAGTCGTAAACAAGAGCAAAGGCATTTTTTATCAATCTGTCATTGCCATTTTTTATGATGATGTTGGATATAATATAATTCACTCCACTTTTTTCTCCATTTACTATTTACTTCCATGTGGCATCATCGCATCACTCCGCTCCGCTGGCTGTCAATCAAAATCCGTGAAACTCCACACAAAAAAACACTTCAACTTCGTGGAAAACAATTGTCCCGAACAATACTGGGAGATACCTCAATACTTGTGTCGGTCTTATCTCCCCATTCCCCGACGTTTGTCCTTATTATGGGCTTTGTGCGCTCGCTAATCGGATAATCACGTGCTATTATGCAGAGCCAGGGAATCCAGTCCTTGTATTCTATTCTTTGACGAATTTGACAGTCTCGTTCCAAGGTATGTAATAAAACGATACTTTTTTTATTATCTGTATTGGCACTTTTTTCATAATCTGCTTACTCCGCAAATTACACGCGGGCATAATAATTGATAAAAAAAGTCAAATTAATGATGTTCGACATAATACGATTTCATTATTGAGTCAATGAGGAAAACGGAGCAATCGCAATCGTACCAGTAAAATGGTGGAGACATGTATACCGTATTCTCGGAAATAGAGCACCCGACCTCTATTAAATTTTTCCTATCTGGGCCTTCTTCTGTCTATGCCAGATCCGCGCTTTATTTCAGGCCCGCGTTCTATTCTTTCTCCTTCTGTGGTTGATTCTAAATCCTTTTTTCGAATGTTTTTCGACTAGCTTAGTCGATTCAGCCCTGAATCACACATATTTTAAGCATCAAGCGGGAAGGTTTAGGGCTATTTTTAACGTAAGCATGGGTTAAAAACCGCCTACCACAGAACCGCGTTCTATTCCAGGCCCGCTTTCTATTCGATTAAATGAGCTCTAACCCCCGCGTTCTATTTCAGATCCACGGACTATAATAGCTCCGCGAACTATTTCCGAGAATACGGTATGCATATTTGCTTTAGTTTTTCGAGAATCATACATGGAGTTAGTCCTTGAGTTAAGTACTGATTCCAATTCAAAAATATGCCAAGAGTTATTCATTCTCTTATGAAAAAGAGGCATCTTTGTCCATCACATCAGAAGCTAGCCCTACTTATTAATTCGACTCATGAAGGAGTAAATAAAAATAGTTTCTTTCGGGAAGGTAGACACAATTTTTAGATTGTTTGGTTCTCTCTTTCGGATTTGAGAATTGGCTGTGGTGTGGTGCTTTTCCCTTTTTTTCCAAAAATAAGCTCGCACCACAGCACAGCTTACATGGTCGTCGGCATTGTTCCCTTTGAGAAATAAAGGATTGGCTTGGCCTGGCCATTTTTATGAATAGTGTCTTAATGAAGTAGGCGGATGGATGGATGGATGAACGAACGGACTTGGATACGGCATCAGACTAGGCACTTCACTAAAAAAACTATTATCATCATATCATCATTGTTTGATTATTATTTTGGGGAAGAAGTGGGGGAAAAAAGAGTACATGGTACTAGGAGTCAATGCATGAGCCGCTCAGTAATATCTGTCTCTTTGTTGGCCCATCACAATAATCATCATCGCATAAACACGCATGTATGCATTTATTAAGGGCGACAATACCCCGAATGACAATGACTTATTACATATTCTATTTATCACCATTATTCTCCTTCTTCTTTGATTATTGTTGTGCCTTTATTGTTACCTATCACACTCGAACTCGCTTCATATCAACAACAAAAATGAAAAAGCGAGGAAAAAAACTACATGATTGTGGGCAATCATAATGGCACAGGAATAAGAATAAGAAGTCCCTCACTCTCTTCAGCCGAGGAAGATAAAGAACTGATTGTGATTCTGAGTGAGGAGTCTCCTCCTGCCTGAAAAACTGAAATTATCATTGTTTGAAGAACCTTGGATTCCGTCCGATATATTTTCTTAATGATAAGATCGCACCAGAGCAGAACCAGAGCAAATAATGAATGCATAAATAAATACTCGAAATCACACCAGTCAACGAAAACTCTTAAAATATGCTTATGCTCTCCCGTCTCCATCTCATTGTTTGGGGAAAATACCTTTGCATTATCTTTCGGAAGGAATATGTATCACTCACTCGCTCATTTCTTTTTTCTTCCTCATCATCATTCATAATTCACACCTCACACCTCTCTTCATTCTCAAAAGCCTTTGTAAAAAAAAGTGTATCAGAAAGTGCACGACTGAAATGATGATGCTTTAAAAAACTAAAGGGAGGATACCGTATTCTCGGAAATAGAGCACCCGCGTTCTATTTCAGATCCGCGCTTTATATCCGGCCCGCGTTCTATACCTTCTTCACCAGTATAGGCCCCAAAATTTTCCGTTTTA
The DNA here is from genome assembly GCA_027744355.1 of Tyrannoseira gladiata. Lineage (NCBI taxonomy): Eukaryota > Metazoa > Arthropoda > Collembola > Entomobryomorpha > Entomobryidae > Tyrannoseira > Tyrannoseira gladiata. Next base: position 6,173 of record JAHZNH010001278.1, read on the forward strand.
AAAATATTTTTCTGTTAGTTCAGTCAATTTAGCCCGTAATCGTACAAAATTCAAAGCATGCACCGTAGTTCTAAAAATAGTCTGAAGGTTCAAATTCTATTTTTGTGATGAGCGTAGGGAAAAAAGGATTAGCCCGACGGTTGATTAGAGACCCGCGCTCTATTCGTTTAATTGGGCTCCACCCCCCGCGTTCTATTGCAAACCCGCGGTGTATTCGAGGTCCGCGAACTATTTCCGAGAATACGGTATGTGATGGCTGTGGTTGTTAGTTAGGTGTTGGTTATGGTTGCTCAATTTGGTATTTGTCAAGTGAAGAGTGAGTGGGGAAGGGATTCTGAATTCTGATTCTGGGGAAGAGATGATCGAGGCTGCGAAGTGGAAGAGATGTGATTGTTCCTATTGTTTGCGACCGCACAAAAGCATTATGACAAGCTGACAATGAGCCAGCGCACTCACTCTGACTCTGACTCTGTGTCGATCTATGTATGTATCCCCCTCGAACTAAAAAACTGGGATTCTTTCTGGCGGTGGTAGAAATCATCATTATTATTATCGTACACATGTATCGGGGGTTGGGGTATTTAATTTCCCGAGCTTTAATTTTTATAACGTTTCGTTGATTACACACAATGCGGAGTGCTTTATCAACCGTTTTTATCCATTTTCTGCAGGCATCATAGCATCACAGGTTGAATTTTTTCTCGTCCTTCGAGAAAGAATAAGAAATGATAATAGAACCACGAATATCTTCTTGGGCATTGCATTGCATTGTGATTGTCCATTTATCAAACTGATGCTCGAATCAAAGGCCCGCATTCAGAATGGGATTTCTTTCTAAGGTGCAATTAAACTCTTGGGCCAGACCAGGCCAGGCCAGGGGCTTGCCTATCTCTGAAGGGAGAAGGAGTTTTTCCACTTGAATGGAATGAATGTGACGTGACAATGCTTTTGATAATGAATAACGGACTGAGATCTGAGATGATCCCCTTTGTAAAATCAACTTTCATAAAAAATGATTAGGCCAATATGAACATTAATCGAAGGCAAGGTAGGATTTCACCTGCTGAAACTATGCTTGGATTTGATACTGGAGGAAAATTATAAATTATGTGGTTTATATTGTCGTACTAGGCAAGTAGGTAAATATTTATGGCTGTAAAAAATAGTTAAAATATTTTCCTTGCTCTATATCCGATAGACGCACATCTTCTTCGACTTACCTTCTAAGGTTGGGTATTGCTCAGCAAAATAATCATCCAAAAATCTCATAATCAGAAAAAAATGAGAACCAAGGAGAACGAATTTATTGGCATAAACAATCATCCTTTTGGATTTTGGATCGGATCGTCTAATTCGATAAAATATAGCATGTTTCCTCTTTTCCTCCCTATTTTTCGTGCAGGGGGAAAGGGTTGCAATCCTGAAAGCAATAACTTCTCAAGAGGGCACAAGGGGCAACCTCCAATTAGCGGATGAGTCAGAGTCAGCCTGGGAGAAAATCGCCGAACTCACGGAGGGCTTCACAGGAGCAGATCTAAATTCACTCGTGTTCTCTGCTCATCTCGCCGCTGTACACGAGCATCTACGGGGTAAATGCAAGCTCCAGACCATAAAATACTAAATCATTTTTTTCAAAACTGAGTGTGTATTCTTCCTTCCCTGAAGCACTTGTTCTTGTCTTGTCTCCTTGTACTTATTTCAGTCGGGAACAACTGTGCAAATGCTTACCCAACTCGATTTTATTGTTCTCATCACATTTTTTATTTTCCAATAATGCCCCAATTATCAATTAATTGCTTTCCCGAAACAATATGATGCCCAAAATGTGTTCTGCTTGGAAGCACCGCTCCAGTTTCAATATCAATCTCGTTGGAAGCATGTTACACGCTTTGGGCAAATAATCTCATTGGAAAAAAATATTTATTATTAATAGGGGAAGGTAGTTCATCCCATTCCAGGAAGGCAGCAGCTGCTACACGATGAAACCACTCAGGTGAGTATAGATGGATGTTTTAGATGATAATGAAAAAATATCTCGCACACTCGATTGAAATTACCAAACAGTTCATCCATGAACCATGAATGAATGAGTGCACAGTTTTTTTATTTACCCATCATGATTACCTAATGAATCGGCAATTAGGGCCGTTGACTGGGGTTCTATTAGGATATTCAATCCAAAATGAAAATATCTCGCTTCTTTTTTCCCCGAAAGAGTAAAAATCCATTCTGATTCTAATGCGCTGAAAAAATTGTAAATCGACTATTTAACTATTGATGACCTCATTTGAATTTCCCCTCAGGAAATCTCAGTTGGGATCGAGAGCGTTATCCGGATTCTCCAGGACTTCAAGCCATCACTCCACGGCCAAGAATTGGCAAAGTTTCGAGCAATGTAAGCATTTCCGTTTTTTCCAAACTTCCTCCCTCTTCCCAATCTCTTTCTTTCGGGATAACCGCCCACTTCTTTTTACTACGCGGGGATTTTTTTATTGGAATAATGATTACAGTAGTAGTTTTTCAACGATGTACTTGAGATGCAAATCCGGATCCTCATAACTCATTTGGGTGGTATTGAGGAGAAGAATGGGAGATTGTATCTTGTTGACATTTCCCCATTTTCTGATGCCTCCTTGTTTGCATTTCACAGATACGAGGGCTTCGCGCAGAAGAACAGAAGGGGTGGCCAAGAGTTCGGAACAAAACTTATTGAGTCTTCATCTCAGCAAGTTTGGAGCATCCAGCCAGGGAAAAGAACGACTTTGGCGTGAGACTTTTTCTTCTCCCCCGCATGATAATAAGTAGGATCCCTAATATTCAGATTTTCTTCTTAGGGAAAAAAATTCCAATAAAAATAATAGCTGAATTGAGTGCTTGTGCCATGAATAGATTTTCCAGAATGGATAATAATAAATAAATGTATGTATTCTCTCCTCAAGGAAATAAATGAACTTCCTAATTGTCATCAAAAAATTTATTCTTCCTCTGCAAACTTTTCAATGGCCACTTTACTTATCTTTCTCATGCAAATCCCTTTTTCCAGACAGTGGATTGGAACACAACACAATCACCGAAGTTTTTCTAAACGGAAGATTCTCCAGCATCTCATCAGTTCCGACTTTTACGAGCATAAAATATTCATTCATTTAGATTTTTTTCCTGAGGAGTCTATTCAAATCCAGTAAACTTTGTTTCCGTTGAGGAACGCAAACTCCAGCATTTCAAACTTGACCTGCTGACTCGTCTGGAAAAAAAACTATTATAATTCCAACAATCGGATAAATTACCGGATAATGATCTATTCTTGAAGAAGACAGAGAGTTTGACAATCAGAACCTTCGGCATTTTCCAAGCTTGGGGCGACTTGAGACATCAACATTTGTAAAGTGTATTGATGCATCTCATTTTCATTAATTGTTTCCATTCAATTATGAATGCTTCGGTCTTATTCTATTCGTATTGATTCGAGGTTCTTCTTTTCGCTTCACCTTCGCCAACAATGTACTCATATTTTTCCTATTGTCACTTCAATCGAGTTGAATATGAGGAAACGCCATTATGTATTTTTATTTTGTTTGTCTCCCTATTCCCCTGGCGTGTTTTCCACCATTCAATGGGACAATAATTAGTGCTTTATTTTCCCAGAAGACAAAGACCCTCAAAAAAATCAGACAATGCGTCAAATGAGGCAATGCATGCAGCAATATTTTTTATTTGCTTTTATTTCCCAGTGCCACCATCAAGCCATAAGCAGTAATTAGTGACGAAGGCCTTTTATTCTCCCTCACATTTTCCCCCAAAAAATGGGAGACGATCGTTCACTGGATCGGTACTTTTTTCAATTTCAACCACAACCACACCAAAGCTAAGGCAAGGGAACGGAACGACCGAGCCAAGCAAAAAAAATATTTTTCTTGATTATTTCTAAATATACATACCATTTTTTTGGATGTATCATCCAGATCATTAATTGAGACAGAAACGAGAGGTGTAAAAGCCATTAATCATAATTATGACTGCTTCACATCCACCGTTGCCTCATTCATTGTCACCTTGTGTGGCATGAATCGTTCAGAAAAAAATCCATGCTTGTATATTGCATTATTGTATTGTTATGTCATGTCATGCCACATCCGCGTATCCTTCTTCAGCGCAACTAGCTTCACTAGCGACCCTCTAGGTTCATTCCTTTGTGCCCATTCTATCTAAATACTTTCATGAAAAGTTATCCCTTCGTCCCAAAAATTGTTTCGCATTTTACCTTTTCCTTTACTCTGAGCTGTATGCACTGCACCCAGGCCTTTGTGAGAGGACACTTGTGGCCTTCACCACAATCCACAGAGAACAATAATTTATTTTCATGACGGAGATAAGGATTTTTATCAATCAATGAATAAAAAACTGATTTATCTTTCTCTCTTTCTATGTGCTGCATTGTAAATTGTAAGTGAATTTCATTCGACGAGATAAAAGGACGGACATGAGGACGTGTCACTCACTTATTCCCAACTAATGAGAGGAATTGGAATGACTCCACCACTCACACAAAATCCCATTATTTCCAGGAGACCGTAAGATTTGGCTGAAAATGAAGGGAAAGGAGAATATCAACCTGACATGTAGAAGTATTCAGAAGGTTCAAATGAACCGAACTATCAGTATCCTCGCCTTCTTTCCAGTATCGTCAAATTCAGCTTTATGATAATAATAAGCTTTTTAAATATTTAATTACTTATTCACAATTTAATTACGAATCATAATCCACTGCTGGACAATTTGCATTCTCGTTACAGCGTTTCAGGTCCGGGTAGTCCGGGAACGTTGGTACTCTGGCATAAAAGATCCAACAAACACCTTCAGCGTTCCCATCTTTACGTCAAGTTCGGTTTTTATATTCCTGTCCCACGTTTTCCGTTTGTGGGGCTGTCCATATTAAACGTTTGACAAAAGCGTGGGTGGGGGACGCGGGGGTAAAGGCTTAGCGTGGCCCTCAATGCTTCATATACCCTATCCTATTTCTATGGATTCTTTCGAAATTTGCGTGACGTTTGATATGGACAGCCCCTATTTCCAAAAGAATCGCGTAAATAAACGCGCTATTTAGCTTTAGTGTTCCCCCCAACTATTTTTTTATTCTGCTCAGCGAATCAATCCTTTTTTTCTCCGTGGGAAGGCTTTGATAAGCTCCTTTTATGCATCATATCAAACATAAAAGGCGACTTTTCCCATTGTCCTCCTTTTGTGCCATTCTGCATCGCGTGTGTGTGTCTCTTGTTGACTTTGTCATTTTTCTGAGGGAAATTCCTCTCTCTTTTTATTCAAAGGCGCATTATTCATCGGTATTCCACGCAAGTTTCAACAGTTAGACTGTGACTACCTCCTCCTCCTCCTCGAGAAAGAAATCCGGGTGGAAGAAAAGCTATATTTGCGATAAATATTTGAGATGTGGGCTTTTGTAGGAAGCAATCTGGAACATGAATATTCTTTTCACTCCTTCATCCATTCCCATTCTCCGACTACTTTTTCTTCTACTTTCTCCATGTCCTGTTCTGACTGCGAGCGCGAGTGAAAGAATTTGATGTGTGGCGTGGTTCGGAATATTTCTCATGTTGGCGAATACCCAACTTGGCAAAACCTCTAAGGCTTTGAACCTCAGTACTTTAAAAGAAAAAGCTCAATGTTGTTTTGCAGATGAAATGATTTTTCTATCAAACAACACAACGTTTTTTCGTGATTAGCTTATAACTTTTGAAATATCTCAGTTCCCGTTTTCGAATTTTACTCAATGGCAGCTGATTTGTGAATGTATTGTAAAGAGAGCTTTCATACAAGGCGGCGTAGAGGCTTAAGACTCACCACATCAAAGATTTGACGCATTCTTTTCAATCATTCTTGATTTCTCAAATCTCAATGCGATTGTGAGCATAAGTATTTCAGTTTTCATCATTTATGTTCCTATTTTTTTGTCCTCGGGGAATTGAAAAATTGCCACTTTTTGCGTTTGTCAACCTAGTGTCCAAAACCTTGGTACCTACCTACCTTTTCTTGTGTTGTTCGTTTTTTATCGCAGCAAGTAGCAAAATCCCAGCTTTTTGTGCTTGGCCACTCGTAAAATTATGCGATGGGCGCGTTTTCTTTCAAAATCCATCTTTTCAGATGTGAAGAATAGCGATGGATAGATCGGTTCGCATTTTTTCTATTGTTGGCTTTTCCCCAGTGGAAGAAAGGGCGGTGGTGAGGAGTGAACAGCAATCTCTATTTTATTTTCCTTCTCCAGTCGATCACCTCACAATAGAGAGAGGTCTCCCTAATTCCTTTCAAGTACAACAGGCTGCGTCTTTTGTGCTCCATTGCTCCCTTTCCAAAGGCGAAGTTAAAGTAGCTGGATCTATTCTCCTCGCGATCCTCTCTCTCTCTCTCTTCCTTATTTTCACTCCTTCTTTCCCTCCATCCCACTTATTCTTGTCGCCACCACCACCCCCACCACCACCAACGAACGCCAACTTTTCCCTCGAATCCGAATCCGTCATTCTGAATACCTAATACAATTCCAGGCATTCCATTGTGGCCGGCCGGAGAAAGAGCATTGAGTTGACTTGAATTGAGATTTGGAGGCATTAGTCGGAGAAAACAAGAGTAGTTTTGAGGTGCCTACTTACTACTCCTCTCAAATTCAATTCATCCATTCACAAAAAAACGAAGGCTCGCGTGTGGGATTGTGCGATGAATATCAATTCGATTCGATCACTTCTCCCCAAAAAATCCCGCTGATTGTCACTTTTTTTATGCCACGAACAAAAAAAATGATCCTCGCGTTGTCACCAAAGAATAGCGGATGAATTCGAATTGAAATGGAAAATCTGGTAGATTTGAGTACCTAAGTAAACTACGCACAATGATACAGATTGTCACCTCCATTTCTTGTTCGGAGTAATCACCCTCACCGTCATAAAGTCATAATTGTGGTGGAACTGGAATAAGAACTTATTTAAAAGCCTTGATTTGTCTGCCTTTCCCAGAAATTTGGTTTTTGTGACCCCAACTCCGCGGCATGCAAATTTCTCCGAGTGGAAGAACCAATTTGATTTAGGCATTCGAGGGAGTAATAGGGCATATGATATGGTTTATTTTACAATTACCGTGGCTAACGAAGGGTGATGATGAAGAAGGAGATTCGGATCCACACTCTCCGCTCTCATTTAAGAATCTGTGAATGGATCCCGGCCTGGCCTTTCTCCACAAAATAAATACGAGGATAAAAGGGATCCACATCCCCTTTTTATTTCTCACACACGCTCCAGCTTCAAAATCATCATCAAGATGATCATGTTGGTGTGTGCACCCCCGAAAAATAATAAAAAGCTGGGAGGCTCGTTCTCGCAGAGATCCACACAATTTTTTTTATTGCATCACCATCTATTTCATTTGAAAAGCGTTGAGCGGAGATTTTCCAGTCACTTGATTCCACTATGGCCCTACCCCTTCGGGTTTGTTCTCGATCCTCGTGTTTTCCGAGGAGAAAAGGCTACAATTAAATCATCCCGGGAGAAAATGAAAAGCGGGAGCATTCCAGGGGAAAAAAACTACTCAGGGTCTAGGAGTGAAATGTTTTGCGCCCGCAACACCACCAACAACAACAACGGCGACATTATCACGCCCCGAAGAATTAATCTTATCTTTATGAGGATCTCCCCTGGAAATTGAAAACTTCTCCCCACCAAAACCACATCATAATTGCGGTGAAGGCTTTCGCTCTCACTCGAAGTCAGAATCTGAAGATTGTCGGCCCCGCTGGAAATCTGGAGATGAAGACGAATCCGTTTTGTAGAGTACTCCTGGAAAATGCCAGAGCCAGAGCGCTTTCTTATTTATTGCTCCAAAGATTTTACTTAAAAACGGCAAATTATGCGTGAAACCTGGAATTGATTCATAATTTACGAACGCCCCTGGGAATCCATTTCTCAAGTGGGAATGTCATCATCATCATCAGGAATGTAAAGACGTAGTAGCGTTCCTCATTCTACCATGCCTGAGTGACACTTCCTCACTTTGGATCTTGTAAAAACCGTTTCCAGTTACGAAAAGCACTTTAACGCTCTGTCAAATTTCAATGAGCTTTGGAGCTTCAATGCTTTTAAAAAAGTCCAGGACAGGCTTTTTCTCTCGGATTTTTTTCTCCAGGAGAGCATTTCTCCTTTTCTTCTGGCATTGAAGGAAAGCTCCATTGTGTGCTGTCATTGTTGCTTTTTCCTGCAGCTATTTTGTCTACTTTCTTCTCGTTCTGTTTGTTTGCGAGGAGGGAAAATGGGACGGAAATGTCCATCGGTGGGAGAGCTGCGGTGACCAGGACCAGTGCCAGTATCGCCACACCGTCATCATCATCATCACTACCATCCGATCAACTCAGTCCTCCAGTGTGAAAGAATGGCAAATAAAGGAAGAAGCAGTAAAGAGGTTTTCGTGTTGATTTCTGATATTGCTTTTTCCTCCTCGATTCGATTCAATTCAACTCGAGTCGAGTCGAGTCGATTGCTTTTTGTGTGTTTTGTTGGGAAATTGGTTGCTAGTGTCTATTGATTCGAGAGAAAAGAGGAGGAAAGGAGATGGGCACATCCATCCATCCATCCATCTGAAGGGACTTATTCTTACATTTTCCCTATTGAATTCCCATTCAATGGCGCTACCACACTGGTAGTATATCTCATCCCCCGTGTTTCCCCTCTCTTGTTTGCGAAGAAAGGCGAGAAGTAAAACACTTGATGATGAAGATGAAGTCGGGAATAATGCGAGGAGCCATCTCACCCGAAATGAAATGAATGGACAAATAATAATAATGGCGATGATAATAGTAATAATGAGAGTGGCTCGGCTTGGCTATTGATTTCACTGGAGGAAGCTGCTGTTTTGTTTGCTTTGTGTAGCGTCCTCGATCTTCTCTCCAGCAAAAACATCAACATCCATCCATCCACCCAACCAAAACCAATTCAAAAGATACAACGGTGGCGGTGTTTGTGGACTGGATCTGATCGGATCTCTCCTTCTGGAATGAGGACCTGGAAGTTCCATGCCTCCCCGGAGTATCTAGTGCTCTGGATAAGTGTAGAGATGAGAAGAACAAGAGGAGAACATGGCACTTCAGCAAAGTGATCGGAAGAATTATGAGTGCGGTGGGTGGTGGGTGACAAAGTCAATGCGTGGGATTGGATTCAGAGATGGAAAAAGTCAAGATCAGCTCAGAGATAAAAACTATTATTGTTGCATGAAGCATTCTATGTTCCATGGACGGATACTTATTTACGATGAGGGTTTCTACTTTGTTGTTCTTTGTTCTTGTTTGGAGATCAAAATGTGTGAAAATACTGGAAACAGCTGATGAGTTGATGACTTTTCGTATTATTTTTCCTTTTATTTGCCGAGTATATAATGTGCGCTATTTGTTTTGTGGTGAATGGATTATTGCATTGTGAATGTGAATCCTTTTTTTTGTGCCATTGTAAACATGAATGTTAGATAATTAAAATGTTAGCAAAACTCACAGACTTCATGAGAAATGCATTTTGCGTTGCTGCTCTGTGCCCCCGACTTTACCGTGCTCTGTGACGGAAGCCCTTTTTATCTTGAGCCCACGTCGCCTTAAATCTTGTTAATGCGCTGCGCTTTTGGCTGAATTAATATTGGGGTGCGTGGAGTATGGAGTGGAAAATAGATTTTCCAGGGCGTTATCATCCAGGTCATAAATAAAGGGGAGGAAGTCCCCATTCTCTCCCCTTTTATCCCGACACTGAGGGACACTCACTAAATGAAAATACCAAAACAAACACGAACACCACACAGAACTAGTACCTCCTTATAATTCCTTTTAAAAATTCCAGTAGATGGTCTTGGAAAGTTTTAATGGATAAATAATGAGGTTGGAGATAGCACAGCACTTCCATTCCAGGTTCCAGAAAGTTGGCCGCACTTCAAACAATACGGTGAAAATAAGAGATAGAGAAAGGATCGAGCTACTGTGTAATTTTATCCTAAGACTAACTCTCCATCATAAAAGAGCTTCCCGGAAGTGGGATGCGATACTACACTACACGACTCTTTCTTAACTCTTTGGCTTTCCCCACCCCCTCGGAGAAGATAGTGCCATGCTTGAGACAAAGGAAAAAGTTGTAGGCCGACTAAAATTGCAGAGAATAAAGTCCTCAGTTAATACAGTAGACTGAAAAATACACGGGGAAAGGCATTGAAAATCTTTTCTTAGTTTCTACATCTTAACTGTTTCAATATTATTATTTGAAAACGTTCAAACTAAAAATCCAATTATGAAACTTGTTACAGCATTAATTTAAAATTAATGTTATTGGGGTGGATGTGGATGCTGAATCAATTTCATTTTGAAATCAAGTGAAATTCGCGCGTTCACACTCGTTCACAGTCATATGTTTCAAAATTCATTTTTCCAATTTCCCAGCGGGAAATTCAAATAGCATTCTTTGAATGTTTTTTTTTTTCGTTTTGTTGCTCGTCAATTCTTATTCTGTGGCATAGATGAGAATGAGAGCTCTGTAACTGGTTTGGTATAATGACTTTTTTTGCCCTTGTCTATTTTGTGAATGGGAATGAAATGATGCGTATTATTATTACAGGGTTTTTTGGTGGTCTCCTTTTGCATTATTGAATGTTCTTGTTGTTACCCTCTGCTTCCCTTTCTTCTCCGGCAGAATGTCTTTCTCTCATTTTCCCCTCC